>JZKD02S0259286.1:0-20856 GCA_000966675.3 Picea glauca
CTAGCCAAGATTCAGATCATCAGTGACTGACCAACCCTAACCAAACTCACTAAGCTTTGGAGCTTCTTGGGCCTCACCAATTTCTATCACAGGTTCGTGTTGGGATTCTCTCATATCACATGTGCCCTCAGCCAAGTAACTAGGGGTGGTGATAAGGAAATATTTGTGTGGGGCCTATACCAAAAAAAATCCTTCAATGATTTGAAGTAGTGTTTGTGCTCATCCCCAGTAATTTCATTACCGGATCTGCAACATCCCTTTGAGATTGAGATAGATGCTTTCAAATATGCTCTAGGTGTCGTTCTCACTTAACAAAATCACCCCATGGCATATCATATTGAGACACTATCATATGTTGTATGCAAGTACCCTACTTACGAAAAAGAAATGTACTCCATTTTACAAGCCTTCTGCCAGTGGAGACATTACATTCTTAGGAAGGAGATAGTCATCCAAACTGATCATACAATACTACAGTTCATGTAGACCCAAGGAAAATTGCAGAATGACTGCCCTTAGAAGTGGTCCACATACTTGTAGCAGTTCCACATCAACATCAAGTATAAAACATGAAGTACCAATTGAGTTTCTAATTACCTCAACCGAACTTCAGTTGTGGCACTCACCACGATGTGAGACTCTTGCAGCCATGAGACCTCTGTATGGCCCCACCTCTATGAGACAGACCCTAACTTCTCCACCACTTACCAAATGTTGGGTGCAAACTTAGTGGTCACAAATTTCCATATTCACGACGAGATGTTTTGTCATCTGGGTCATCTCTGCATTCCATCAAGCGAGCATGCGAAGATGATTTGGGAATCTCACTGCAATTAGGTGGCAGGACACTTTGATGTCGAAAAGATAGTGGCCATGCTATAGAAATATTTCTACTTGTCGAAACTTTGACAGGATGTCATCAAGTATATCAGGTCCTACACCACCTGTGTTATTACAAAACTGACCAATAAGAAACATGGCCTGTACACCCCTCTGCCTACTCCTAGCAGGTTGTGGGAATCCATCTCAATGGACTACATGTCTGACCTTCTGTCCACCAAGAGGGGAAATGACTGTGTTTTTTTGGTTGTTGATCTCTTTTCCAATATGGCGATTCTGGCCGCCTGCAAGAAGAGCATCACAACAAAGGCCATTGCCAACTTCTTTGAAAGAGTATGGGTAAATTTTGGGATCCCACAAATCATTGTCTTATATCGGGACAATTGATTATTCAGAACATTTTAGTCGAGCCTTCGGTCACTGTTGGATACCAATCTCACCAAATCCACTGCCTTCCACCCCCAGAAAAATGGCCAAACTGAGGTCGTAAATTGGATGATCATGCATATCTTTCACATGTACAATTCCAAGCACTCTCGAACATGGGATGAGAGTCTTCCCTATGTCCACCACAACTACAATTGAGCCCTACATAGCTCTACTGGACACAACTCCTTTCAGGTGGGTTTGGGATTCCAACCATTGGGTCCTATGGATGTTGCACTACCCCTCACAACCACCTCGACTGACTCGTCCCTTGCTCCACTTGAAGTTGACAAAGATACCCAATTCATTGAGAGGATCCAACACATCCGCCAACAGGTTCATGATATTTTACAGAAGTCTAATGCCAAGTACAAGCAGTGCCATGATCAACATCAGGTGCCACATAAGTTTCAGGTGGGCGAAAAGTTTTGGTTGCACTTGGAGAAATAAATCCTTATAGGGCCCCATCAAAAGCTTCTCCCACTCTGTTATGGGATGTACACCATCACCAAGGATGTGGGTGACAATGATTTTGAGCTCAAATTTCCTCCTTTCCTTGGCCTGCACCCAGTATTCAACGTGGCTCTCCTTCGACCATATTTCCCACCATTACTGGACAGCTTTGAGATTGCAGAGAAGTTGAAACCAACAGATCTCAACCCTGATTGCATACAAAATGAATCTAGTGATCAAATTGTGGGCACATAGGTCAAGGGCACCTGACAGTAAAGGCTCCAACTTTATCGAGTTGTCAAAGTAGGGCAGCTCCTACACCAAGGCAAGTGGCTCACCCGGAGCCAAATTCAACAAAAAATTCCTCATCTGATTGGGGAACTCAACACAATGGAGACCATTTCTTCCTAAGGGGGGAGGATTGATCCATATTGATGTCTATGGACTCCCACCTATTCCAATTTTTTCATTTTGGCAGTTTTCCAGTTTGGCAGTTTTTTCCTAGTTTTTGGGGCCCTAACTTCTGAGGCCGTTTTGAGGCCCTAAACAACATTTTTAGGGCTTTCCATAGTCAAATTGTAGATAGAGTTAGAGTTTGATGGAAACATGTGTATTCCTCAAATAGACATTTCCAACAGGCTATCATGCACCTGAAACGAAGATCATATGCAAAAGTTATGACCCCGAGAAGTTGATGTACTAGCTTACCCCAATGGGGCCCACATGAATTTTGGCGCTTCATCTCCTAGGGTTAGGTTTTTGGATGTCTAGGGTTTTGGCATTCATGTTTATTGTAAAAAGGCCTTTAGAGCCTCATTGCAATCATCTTCTTGTGAATGAGCACAACCGTCACATCTCTTCTCAGAGATAAGCCACCACCATTCTAGAAAGCTTGTTTTCTGTTGCATTTTACAGTTTCAAATTATTTCCTTATTGAATAGAAACCAGTTTTACTGTATCTCTGTTATCTATGTTAAACATATTTTAATAATCTGTATTCATTTTATTTTTCTCATAAAATCCAGATCACTGTCTCTTCTCCTCTGCCCATGAGTTCCTTTCTTTTCTTTTTCCTTCCTCAACAATATTGTGTGGGTCTGAATCCCCAGCTCGTGGTCAAGTCAGGAAGTCTCCCAGATGGGTAATCTATCCATCTCCTCATTAAATCTTGAGTAGGACTTTCCCAACCACCAACCCGATTGATAATTTATTTATGGGTCAGAGGTCTATTCCGGGTCTGAATAATTTAAATCTAGTAAAGTACTGGTCTAGTGGGGGTTATCTCAACCATTTCTGGTCCCCCTCACCACCTCTCTCATATCATCATATCTACCTTGGAAAACCCCCTCCTCAACAGTTATGAAAAACTATTCATTTTATTCAATAACATAAAATCCATATATATTTACATTACCTTTTATAATAAAAAGGTTCATAAGTTCTAATGTCTACACATATTCAGTCTCCCATAGTCTATAGGAAAGTTATAGTTATATTTACAAGTTGGGGGAAACAAGGGTATTACATTTTAGTAGATAAATTTGGTATTGGGGAATTGAGAGTGATGTGAGGGGTGGGGGGGATGGGCCATAAGAGCTTCCACCTTCATGTGGTTGGCCTTCTTTAGTAGAGAATATATTATTCTTGAAACCAAGAGAATCTTATTCAGGTTTATACAACCATCTCCAATTTTAACTTTGGTTTGTCTAACAATTTTCAAGGTTTTCCATTAATTACCAATTATTGGAAATTATTCTTTGATTGGACCCCGTGCAAAGTGACATGTGAATGGGGCCAACGTTGAATTTTTTTCAGTTTGTGCTTGTTTGCATTGCAATTTGACATGGTTATAGTAGATGCATGCATTGATGGTATGGGAGGGTTTCAAGACTCAAATACGACTCACAAAAAGAATTTGAAATTAAAACATCAAAATTAGAACCTAATTGTGAAGGGGATGAAGTTATCCATGATCATCATATTTTTCATCATCATTATCATCGTATTTCAACGAGGCCGTTTCAATGAACATGTTCATCATTCCCATAACATCTTCTTCTTAACTTTCAATAAACAAAGACCAATGGTTCAAAGTGGTGGATATGGATTAAGGACTGTAAAATAGGGAAGGAGATGAAGAACTAGTAGATTATTTAAAAAATCTGATGAAAGGATGGAGACAAAACTTCATGTAATACAATACTCATGCCTATTTTCCCTTGAAACTAGTGCAACCGTGCCTAAATAAGGATTATTCTTGTGTAATGTATGCCCTTTTATAAGGTTAAACTTGATTCCACTATGTATGATTGCATCTCTTTACTGTTGTTTAAGTTGGGAAATGCACACACTCAACTTAAGTAAACTAATAGAATTATGAGAAGGCATAGCCTAGGTTGAGTAATTTGGCATGGTCTAGCCACTGGACAAAACATGCTGGTGTCACATGATGATTGGGAGTGTCGGGTGATTTTGCCGCCCGACCACATGCTCACCAGGCCTGTGACAGGACACATAAATGTGCCATTAAGACAAATTCGCCTAAGTAGACTTGCAATCATGGAAGTTAAGTGTAGAGACTTGAGGGATAGTGCGATAAAATGGGCACCCCATGGTGACCATGGGAACCCTCAACAAATGAAAGAAAGTTGGGGAATGAACGAGTCGGCCTAAATGTCGAAAAATAATATTTCAACACTAAAGGTGGTTTATTTATTGCTATCTCTAAATGTCGAACATGTGATATATACTCTTTAATTTTACTATGATTTTCCTGGTCATTTTGTGGCTAAATGAAATGTGCACAAATAGGTACCTAGAGTAAGGGAGTTCATTACCAAATCTAGAGACATCATCCTAGCATTTTAATCCATAACCTTCACACAAACCATGACGAAAAACAACACCCTTGTTGACCAACTCTCCAAGATGGCATCTGACTTGTAGAAGGGCTCCTAAACATTGTGAAGCATAGAGAGGGGTGACTAATCAAGTTTCTCCTTGAATTTTTTCAATAGTTATTTCTTAAGTCTTAAATGGAACAATGTGTTTTCAAGTTTGAAATCTCTATTTCGTTCAATTCATGGTGTTTTTTTTAGCCATATGATTGGCCTACTATGTACTCTATTGTAGGGGTCTCCTCTTGTTTTCATAGCCTAGTTCAATAAAGTTGGCTATATGAGGTCCATTGTTGGAAATTTTTGGCAATTGTGGGTATTTTCTTGATTGGCACTATACTGAATGTAATTTTTTTGGTTGAATTACTAGAAAATGATGCAATTTGTTTCTCTATAAAGTGTGGTTGGATCACCCCAATAATAGAATCTATGAATAAATTCTTTATAGGGGAACAAAATGACAACCTAATGAGGAAATAAGGTGTAGAGAGTGAGATATATATATGCATATAGTCTTAGTCTACAATTCCCTCAAAAGGAAAAAAACATAATCTTGTGGCATTCAAGATAAATAATGCCAAAATACCTATGGTTGAACAAAGATTATGTATTTAAAAATTTGATAATCTTGAAAGCATTGATAGTTAGACTTCATTACAAAAAAAAAGGTTTATTAGAAACTCCAAATATGCAAAGAAAAGGCTTGAACTTTCCATTCAACAAATTTTGTTCTCTATTTAACTATAATGGAAAAGTAACCTTTATCTTCAATCACTAGCAAGGTCGATGAATACCTACATTATACCAATGTTGAATAATATCATAGAAATACAATACTTGGTGGAGGGAACATGGATGGGGTGTCGACAAGTAATGCACAATTCCCTTTCATATCTATAACATGTTACAAAGGCCTATCACATATAATCCAATTATTATAGGGAATGAGTTGAAGAAAAAATTAGTTGAGTGATTACATATCCATGAATTGGACCTACTCCTTCATCTACAAATTCTTTAATTCCATGCAAATAAATTTTTAGGCACCATTTCCACTTATTTTTCAAATATTTAAACTTTGACTAACTTAGAAATTTCCACGAACAAACGCACCTGAAGCATTCCATTAAAAAAATTAGAAATTGGAAAGAACAAACTCACCTAAAGGAAACAACAAAAAGACATTGTACTAAGGATATACACGGGAAAAAGTGACCTCTGAATGGGGCCAACATTGATTTTTTTTCAAACTATTTTTGTATGCACTAAAATTTGACATGGATAGACTGTTTTCATGCCTTGACGATATGGGAGGGTTTCCAGGCTCAAAGGTCACTGACATACCCACTCTATATATCTGATCTCGTCCTCATTGCGTTTGAACTTTCTCAGATTAATGTCATGAATGGAACTCCCAACATACCCATCGTCATGGTCGTGCTCTTTATATTCATCATCATGGTCGTGCAATATTTTACAATGGCATTATTCTTTTGACTAAAATTAGTGCCAAAAACATTTTTACACCTCCACTAATTATTAATATCATGTGCTAACTTATCCTTTTGAAAGGCATCTTCAAGAGTGTAAAAAGTGGTGCATTGAGTATTGATCGATAAAGTGTGGTTGGATCACCCCAATAACAAACTCTATGAATAAATTATTTATAGGGGACAAAAATGAAAACCTAATGAGTACATAAGGTGTAGAGACTTAGATATAGAGATAATGCATATAATCTTAGTCTACAATTCCCTCAAAAGAAAATAACATATTCTTGTGGCATTCAAGATAACTAATGCCAACATATCTACGGTTGAACAAAGATTATGTAGATAAAAATTTGGTAATCTTTAAAGCATTGATAGTTAGACAATATTCCTATACATATGAATCTCCTTTATTATGAATATTATATAAAGTGAGCACGATGTATCCTACCCTAAGCCAACCTAACCATAACTAATAAACTAATATTAAATGAGTGTTAGGGCCTTAACATAGGGACTTACGGGCCTTAACATAGGGCCTTCAGGACCTTAACATCCTCTCTGTCATTCCCTCCATACTCTTCTTTGTATCCTTCCCCTACCACCCTTAGATCATATCCCCTCTCCCTTGCTCCTTAGCTTCACCTTTAGTTTTTGAGGACTCTGTCTCTCAACTTGCTCCCCCATAATTAAATATTTGTTTCTCATCCTCTCCTACCCCTTGTAGCGTAGAGCCCTCATTTAGTGGTATGGTGACAAAACATAAGGATCATTGTTAAACATCAAGAGGATGAGAACGGAGAAATGGAAAAATCACAACAAAAAATTGGCCACAAAACTAATAATGAAAAGACAGAGGCAATAACAACTAGGGACAAAAATTTTCCTCTCAACCAACAATGGAAAATGCCTTTGGAAATTGTACCAAATTGCAATCCAGTAAATGAGGAAGGTTATATCTTGGAAATACAAAGGAATGGGTAATGCGGCAAAGAAGGAAACATTAAGAGAAATGATAAGAGCAAATCAACCAAACATTCATCTCCTCTAGGAAACAAAGATAGAAGGAAGTAATATGCTAGAAATAGTAGGATAGTTTTGGAAGGGTAGTTTAGGTTCCATAGTAACTGCAAGAGAAGATAAACCAAAAATTCATCTCCTCTAGGAAACAAAGATAGAAGGAAGTAATATTCTAGAAATGGAAGGAAAGTTTTGGAAGGGTATGACGGGTTCCATAGTTTAGTTGTCAAAAAAATATTGGTGGGAGATCTAAACATCAAAAAGTCAGGGTTAAACTATGTAGCAATGTCTAGGGTACATGTCTTGTCATGCTTAGAAACTATCCTACCAATAATTCACTTACACTTTACTTAACCTAAGCCTTAACATTTAATCACTAACCCCTATTCTATGAATCATTAACTTATAAAGCCTAAGGAACCAATAACCCACTAACTTGTAACATATATTCCTTAACCAAGCACTAACCCATAACCTATATCATTTGACCAACCACTAACCCACTAACATGTTTATCACAACATTCAAAAGACAACTCCAAAGTTAATTTATCTATTTCACATGATTTCAAAAGGATGTAAGAGTGGCATGAGAGGTGAGCTAGGTTGGTGAAATTTGGGAGTTCATATAGCTCTCACTAGGGTTCAAATCCTAAAAAAGGTGAATGTTTATCCATCATGGATCATAACAACCCCAAAAGGGGGCCATTTATTATCATAATTAAACATGTCCATTAACTCAAGTTGGGTAGTCACACAACCCTATATAAATTGTATGGAACCATCTACCTCTTGATACATATTTAGTGCTTGACGCTTAGTTAAAAGAAACTTATTCAAGGTTACAAAATAATGTAAGAGGAAAATTAGTTTATGATTTGTGGGTTGAGGGCACACCAAACCAAAAAATAAAATTCATGAGAAGAAGAGGAAGAAAGCAACAAGATTATCAATCTAGATAGTTTAATCTTTTTTGTAAAGAGATCATGGAAACTTGGAAAATTATTAACGACACAAAGAATAAATTTCTAGAACTCTATCCATTTATATTTTATATTCATATTAATACATGTGAGGATATTTTAATATATAACTAATATATTTCTATAGTAATATCCACAAACCCAAAGAACTAAGTTAATCCACCCATCTAACCTTAGACATCCAACCCATGCACCGAACACACCTAATCCTAACATTGAACTCATGAACCTTAGAAGTTTCAACTATTAACACACTAACCCTAAACATGACTCTAAATCCAAATTGAACAACACATTAATTACCAAACCATTACCCCATTGGCCCCTAATTATGATTTCCTTAATCCCTAACCCTTTGACCCCCTAATACCCTCACCCCTAACCCCAAACACAAACCTAACCTCTAATTTTTTAACATGCTAACCCCCAAATCACTAACCCACTACCCATAGTATGAGTCCTTTATAAAAACCGAACCCATAACCCCCTAGTCTTCTCAACCCTAACCCACTAACCCCTTGACTCACATACCCCAAAATTACTAAATTATACCCCACATAGTAACCCCTTAATCTATTAACCGACCTATAACCCTAATCCATAACCCACACACCAACACACCTAATGTAGATGTCCCATAATCACCAATGTATATGACTTGGCCATTATGAACCCTAACCTAATAAAACCTAAATATACTACCCTCAAACCTTCTAACACTCTAATCCCTTAACCCACAATCCCTTAAATCCAACTTCTACACTAGGAAATATTTTGGTTTGGACACCTAACCACACAATTAATCCCATGGCACCTAATCCCTTCATACAAAAAATACTTTGGAAGAGGTGGATAGCTACCATTATATCAAAGGTATGTTGATTTACAAGGATATCAACCATATGAAAACAACAAACATGTTACTCAAACAATTTATTTTGTCATTCCTATAATAATGTGTCCGAGTCATCATCAAATTCAATTCCCATAAATAAAGGGTTAAAACCATTATGAAGAGACTTGCTTCTTCTATAGGTAAAGTTTTCCCTCTCCATAAAGAATGTTAGCATGCCCCCAAATTATTTGAGTCAATTATGGGGTAGTATTTACTTCTCCTAAGGCATAACAAGGTGAGTTAATGATGATCAACCACTAAATAAGGTTTAATCATATATGTTCAATTACGTGATCTTATAATCATGTTTGATGTTTTTGTATTTACTCATATATGTAGTAATTATGTATTGTATGTTAAATCAATTAGGTAAGTACCAAGTCAAAGATATGAATGTATATATCGAGCCTCTTATTGACGAGTTACTGGAGTTATGGAAGGGCATCACTATGTATGATATCTCTCGACCAATAGGTGTGCAAAGGGAATTTAAATTGCATGCAATGATTGCATGGACAATGCACGATGCCCCAGGGATAACACATTTATTTGTGTCCATGGAACAACACCAACAACAAAATTATCATGCCATGCATGATAGTTGTTTGTCTTGGAAGCCTTGGGAGGTTGTGGACTCAAAAATATTTTTATGTTTTCCAAGGCTTTGGCAGCAAAGGCTTGTTGGCATCTTATTTCAGTCACCAGTTTGTGGACACTGGTAGTTACACAAAAATACATCCTCCCAGAAAATTTGGAAGATTGGATTAGATCACCAATCAAGTCAACTCGTCACTGCTCGATTATTTGGAAAGCCATGATATCCTCTTTTTGAATTGTAGGGGATGGTCTGGCCTAGCGGGTAGGTTAAGGAAATCACATTCTCATAGGTGTCGATCCCTAGCCTGGTAGCGGGAACTCTCATATACTACCAGATGATCTAATTATTCTTCTTCATAGGTAGGGTATCTCCTTTCTATCCCACCTATCTGATCCCCCTTCAACTACACTATGGAACCAAGGTTGGAGAAGTGCTACATCTATGGGATTAAATGGTGATTTTGCAGACCTATTGGAAAATTATATTTCATCTCTCTGAAGAGGTCACACTAGACTCTCAAATAGGGAAGATGAATTAGTATGGAAAAAGGATCCTCTAGGTTCCTACACTCCAAAATTTGGCTACATATCGTTGAATATAGACCTTTTTTAGAAAAATCCCAGTTGGTGATGGAGGGGATTATGGAAGATGAAATGCCCCCCAAAAGAAAAAAATTCCCGTGGGCGGCACTAAACGAAAAAATTCCAACTTGGGATAATATGAGAAGGCGTCAGATAGAAGGATCGGGTAGATGCTCACTTTTTCAAAATGAAAATGAATCCACTTTCCATATTCTCATGTCCTGTCTCTTCTCTAGGAAAATATGGACCAAAACTTCCTCAAGCCTCATGCAAAGATGCATATGGGATGGAAACACATTGGAACTAGCATGGAAGGTCTGTATTCAAGATCCAAGAAATAAGGAAATAAAAGCACTTCCTCTCTTAATCAACTGGGGAATATGGCTATCCCAGAATGCAGTGATATTCAAATAAAAACCTCTATCCCAGAGGCAATTGCAACCCAAAGTCTATCAATATTGTCCCACTTCCTTCAGTCAAAAGAAGCTTCANAGGAAAATTGCAGAATGACTGCCCTTAGAAGTGGTCCACATACTTGTAGCAGTTCCACATCAACATCAAGTATAAAACATGAAGTACCAATTGAGTTTCTAATTACCTCAACCGAACTTCAGTTGTGGCACTCACCACGATGTGAGACTCTTGCAGCCATGAGACCTCTGTATGGCCCCACCTCTATGAGACAGACCCTAACTTCTCCACCACTTACCAAATGTTGGGTGCAAACTTAGTGGTCACAAATTTCCATATTCACGACGAGATGTTTTGTCATCTGGGTCATCTCTGCATTCCATCAAGCGAGCATGCGAAGATGATTTGGGAATCTCACTGCAATTAGGTGGCAGGACACTTTGATGTCGAAAAGATAGTGGCCATGCTATAGAAATATTTCTACTTGTCGAAACTTTGACAGGATGTCATCAAGTATATCAGGTCCTACACCACCTGTGTTATTACAAAACTGACCAATAAGAAACATGGCCTGTACACCCCTCTGCCTACTCCTAGCAGGTTGTGGGAATCCATCTCAATGGACTACATGTCTGACCTTCTGTCCACCAAGAGGGGAAATGACTGTGTTTTTTTGGTTGTTGATCTCTTTTCCAATATGGCGATTCTGGCCGCCTGCAAGAAGAGCATCACAACAAAGGCCATTGCCAACTTCTTTGAAAGAGTATGGGTAAATTTTGGGATCCCACAAATCATTGTCTTATATCGGGACAATTGATTATTCAGAACATTTTAGTCGAGCCTTCGGTCACTGTTGGATACCAATCTCACCAAATCCACTGCCTTCCACCCCCAGAAAAATGGCCAAACTGAGGTCGTAAATTGGATGATCATGCATATCTTTCACATGTACAATTCCAAGCACTCTCGAACATGGGATGAGAGTCTTCCCTATGTCCACCACAACTACAATTGAGCCCTACATAGCTCTACTGGACACAACTCCTTTCAGGTGGGTTTGGGATTCCAACCATTGGGTCCTATGGATGTTGCACTACCCCTCACAACCACCTCGACTGACTCGTCCCTTGCTCCACTTGAAGTTGACAAAGATACCCAATTCATTGAGAGGATCCAACACATCCGCCAACAGGTTCATGATATTTTACAGAAGTCTAATGCCAAGTACAAGCAGTGCCATGATCAACATCAGGTGCCACATAAGTTTCAGGTGGGCGAAAAGTTTTGGTTGCACTTGGAGAAATAAATCCTTATAGGGCCCCATCAAAAGCTTCTCCCACTCTGTTATGGGATGTACACCATCACCAAGGATGTGGGTGACAATGATTTTGAGCTCAAATTTCCTCCTTTCCTTGGCCTGCACCCAGTATTCAACGTGGCTCTCCTTCGACCATATTTCCCACCATTACTGGACAGCTTTGAGATTGCAGAGAAGTTGAAACCAACAGATCTCAACCCTGATTGCATACAAAATGAATCTAGTGATCAAATTGTGGGCACATAGGTCAAGGGCACCTGACAGTAAAGGCTCCAACTTTATCGAGTTGTCAAAGTAGGGCAGCTCCTACACCAAGGCAAGTGGCTCACCCGGAGCCAAATTCAACAAAAAATTCCTCATCTGATTGGGGAACTCAACACAATGGAGACCATTTCTTCCTAAGGGGGGAGGATTGATCCATATTGATGTCTATGGACTCCCACCTATTCCAATTTTTTCATTTTGGCAGTTTTCCAGTTTGGCAGTTTTTTCCTAGTTTTTGGGGCCCTAACTTCTGAGGCCGTTTTGAGGCCCTAAACAACATTTTTAGGGCTTTCCATAGTCAAATTGTAGATAGAGTTAGAGTTTGATGGAAACATGTGTATTCCTCAAATAGACATTTCCAACAGGCTATCATGCACCTGAAACGAAGATCATATGCAAAAGTTATGACCCCGAGAAGTTGATGTACTAGCTTACCCCAATGGGGCCCACATGAATTTTGGCGCTTCATCTCCTAGGGTTAGGTTTTTGGATGTCTAGGGTTTTGGCATTCATGTTTATTGTAAAAAGGCCTTTAGAGCCTCATTGCAATCATCTTCTTGTGAATGAGCACAACCGTCACATCTCTTCTCAGAGATAAGCCACCACCATTCTAGAAAGCTTGTTTTCTGTTGCATTTTACAATTTCAAATTATTTCCTTATTGAATAGAAACCAGTTTTACTGTATCTCTGTTATCTATGTTAAACATATTTTAATAATCTGTATTCATTTCATTTTGCTCATAAAATCCAGATCACTGTCTCTTCTCCTCTACCCATGAGTTCCTTTCTTTTCTTTTTCCTTCCTCAACAATATTGTGTGGGTCTGAATCCCCAGCTCGTGGTCAGGTCAGGAAGTCTCCCATATGGGTAATCTATCCATCTCCTCATTAAATCTTGAGTAGGACTTTCCCAACCACCAACCCGACTGATAATTTATTTATGGGTCAGAGGTCTATTCCGGGTCTGAATAATTTAAATCTAGTAAAGTACTGGTCTAGTGGGGGTTATCTCAACCATTTCTGGTCCCCCTCACCACCTCTCTCATATCATCATATCTACCTTGGAAAACCCCCTCCTCAACAGTTATGAAAAACTATTCATTTTATTCAATAACATAAAATCCATATATATTTACATTACCTTTTATAATAAAAAGGTTCATAAGTTCTAATGTCTACACATATTCAGTCTCCCATAGTCTATAGGAAAGTTATAGTTATATTTACAAGTTGGGGGAAACAAGGGTATTACATTTTAGTAGATAAATTTGGTATTGGGGAATTGAGAGTGATGTGAGGGGTGGGGGGGATGGGCCATAAGAGCTTCCACCTTCATGTGGTTGGCCTTCTTTAGTAGAGAATATATTATTCTTGAAACCAAGAGAATCTTATTCAGGTTTATACAACCATCTCCAATTTTAACTTTGGTTTGTCTAACAATTTTCAAGGTTTTCCATTAATTACCAATTATTGGAAATTATTCTTTGATTGGACCCCGTGCAAAGTGACATGTGAATGGGGCCAACGTTGAATTTTTTTCAGTTTGTGCTTGTTTGCATTGCAATTTGACATGGTTATAGTAGATGCATGCATTGATGGTATGGGAGGGTTTCAAGACTCAAATACGACTCACAAAAAGAATTTGAAATTAAAACATCAAAATTAGAACCTAATTGTGAAGGGGATGAAGTTATCCATGATCATCATATTTTTCATCATCATTATCATCGTATTTCAACGAGGCCGTTTCAATGAACATGTTCATCATTCCCATAACATCTTCTTCTTAACTTTCAATAAACAAAGACCAATGGTTCAAAGTGGTGGATATGGATTAAGGACTGTAAAATAGGGAAGGAGATGAAGAACTAGTAGATTATTTAAAAAATCTGATGAAAGGATGGAGACAAAACTTCATGTAATACAATACTCATGCCTATTTTCCCTTGAAACTAGTGCAACCGTGCCTAAATAAGGATTATTCTTGTGTAATGTATGCCCTTTTATAAGGTTAAACTTGATTCCACTATGTATGATTGCATCTCTTTACTGTTGTTTAAGTTGGGAAATGCACACACTCAACTTAAGTAAACTAATAGAATTATGAGAAGGCATAGCCTAGGTTGAGTAATTTGGCATGGTCTAGCCACTGGACAAAACATGCTGGTGTCACATGATGATTGGGAGTGTCGGGTGATTTTGCCGCCCGACCACATGCTCACCAGGCCTGTGACAGGACACATAAATGTGCCATTAAGACAAATTCGCCTAAGTAGACTTGCAATCATGGAAGTTAAGTGTAGAGACTTGAGGGATAGTGCGATAAAATGGGCACCCCATGGTGACCATGGGAACCCTCAACAAATGAAAGAAAGTTGGGGAATGAACGAGTCGGCCTAAATGTCGAAAAATAATATTTCAACACTAAAGGTGGTTTATTTATTGCTATCTCTAAATGTCGAACATGTGATATATACTCTTTAATTTTACTATGATTTTCCTGGTCATTTTGTGGCTAAATGAAATGTGCACAAATAGGTACCTAGAGTAAGGGAGTTCATTACCAAATCTAGAGACATCATCCTAGCATTTTAATCCATAACCTTCACACAAACCATGACGAAAAACAACACCCTTGTTGACCAACTCTCCAAGATGGCATCTGACTTGTAGAAGGGCTCCTAAACATTGTGAAGCATAGAGAGGGGTGACTAATCAAGTTTCTCCTTGAATTTTTTCAATAGTTATTTCTTAAGTCTTAAATGGAACAATGTGTTTTCAAGTTTGAAATCTCTATTTCGTTCAATTCATGGTGTTTTTTTTAGCCATATGATTGGCCTACTATGTACTCTATTGTAGGGGTCTCCTCTTGTTTTCATAGCCTAGTTCAATAAAGTTGGCTATATGAGGTCCATTGTTGGAAATTTTTGGCAATTGTGGGTATTTTCTTGATTGGCACTATACTGAATGTAATTTTTTTGGTTGAATTACTAGAAAATGATGCAATTTGTTTCTCTATAAAGTGTGGTTGGATCACCCCAATAATAGAATCTATGAATAAATTCTTTATAGGGGAACAAAATGACAACCTAATGAGGAAATAAGGTGTAGAGAGTGAGATATATATATGCATATAGTCTTAGTCTACAATTCCCTCAAAAGGAAAAAAACATAATCTTGTGGCATTCAAGATAAATAATGCCAAAATACCTATGGTTGAACAAAGATTATGTATTTAAAAATTTGATAATCTTGAAAGCATTGATAGTTAGACTTCATTACAAAAAAAAAGGTTTATTAGAAACTCCAAATATGCAAAGAAAAGGCTTGAACTTTCCATTCAACAAATTTTGTTCTCTATTTAACTATAATGGAAAAGTAACCTTTATCTTCAATCACTAGCAAGGTCGATGAATACCTACATTATACCAATGTTGAATAATATCATAGAAATACAATACTTGGTGGAGGGAACATGGATGGGGTGTCGACAAGTAATGCACAATTCCCTTTCATATCTATAACATGTTACAAAGGCCTATCACATATAATCCAATTATTATAGGGAATGAGTTGAAGAAAAAATTAGTTGAGTGATTACATATCCATGAATTGGACCTACTCCTTCATCTACAAATTCTTTAATTCCATGCAAATAAATTTTTAGGCACCATTTCCACTTATTTTTCAAATATTTAAACTTTGACTAACTTAGAAATTTCCACGAACAAACGCACCTGAAGCATTCCATTAAAAAAATTAGAAATTGGAAAGAACAAACTCACCTAAAGGAAACAACAAAAAGACATTGTACTAAGGATATACACGGGAAAAAGTGACCTCTGAATGGGGCCAACATTGATTTTTTTTCAAACTATTTTTGTATGCACTAAAATTTGACATGGATAGACTGTTTTCATGCCTTGACGATATGGGAGGGTTTCCAGGCTCAAAGGTCACTGACATACCCACTCTATATATCTGATCTCGTCCTCATTGCGTTTGAACTTTCTCAGATTAATGTCATGAATGGAACTCCCAACATACCCATCGTCATGGTCGTGCTCTTTATATTCATCATCATGGTCGTGCAATATTTTACAATGGCATTATTCTTTTGACTAAAATTAGTGCCAAAAACATTTTTACACCTCCACTAATTATTAATATCATGTGCTAACTTATCCTTTTGAAAGGCATCTTCAAGAGTGTAAAAAGTGGTGCATTGAGTATTGATCGATAAAGTGTGGTTGGATCACCCCAATAACAAACTCTATGAATAAATTATTTATAGGGGACAAAAATGAAAACCTAATGAGTACATAAGGTGTAGAGACTTAGATATAGAGATAATGCATATAATCTTAGTCTACAATTCCCTCAAAAGAAAATAACATATTCTTGTGGCATTCAAGATAACTAATGCCAACATATCTACGGTTGAACAAAGATTATGTAGATAAAAATTTGGTAATCTTTAAAGCATTGATAGTTAGACAATATTCCTATACATATGAATCTCCTTTATTATGAATATTATATAAAGTGAGCACGATGTATCCTACCCTAAGCCAACCTAACCATAACTAATAAACTAATATTAAATGAGTGTTAGGGCCTTAACATAGGGACTTACGGGCCTTAACATAGGGCCTTCAGGACCTTAACATCCTCTCTGTCATTCCCTCCATACTCTTCTTTGTATCCTTCCCCTACCACCCTTAGATCATATCCCCTCTCCCTTGCTCCTTAGCTTCACCTTTAGTTTTTGAGGACTCTGTCTCTCAACTTGCTCCCCCATAATTAAATATTTGTTTCTCATCCTCTCCTACCCCTTGTAGCGTAGAGCCCTCATTTAGTGGTATGGTGACAAAACATAAGGATCATTGTTAAACATCAAGAGGATGAGAACGGAGAAATGGAAAAATCACAACAAAAAATTGGCCACAAAACTAATAATGAAAAGACAGAGGCAATAACAACTAGGGACAAAAATTTTCCTCTCAACCAACAATGGAAAATGCCTTTGGAAATTGTACCAAATTGCAATCCAGTAAATGAGGAAGGTTATATCTTGGAAATACAAAGGAATGGGTAATGCGGCAAAGAAGGAAACATTAAGAGAAATGATAAGAGCAAATCAACCAAACATTCATCTCCTCTAGGAAACAAAGATAGAAGGAAGTAATATGCTAGAAATAGTAGGATAGTTTTGGAAGGGTAGTTTAGGTTCCATAGTAACTGCAAGAGAAGATAAACCAAAAATTCATCTCCTCTAGGAAACAAAGATAGAAGGAAGTAATATTCTAGAAATGGAAGGAAAGTTTTGGAAGGGTATGACGGGTTCCATAGTTTAGTTGTCAAAAAAATATTGGTGGGAGATCTAAACATCAAAAAGTCAGGGTTAAACTATGTAGCAATGTCTAGGGTACATGTCTTGTCATGCTTAGAAACTATCCTACCAATAATTCACTTACACTTTACTTAACCTAAGCCTTAACATTTAATCACTAACCCCTATTCTATGAATCATTAACTTATAAAGCCTAAGGAACCAATAACCCACTAACTTGTAACATATATTCCTTAACCAAGCACTAACCCATAACCTATATCATTTGACCAACCACTAACCCACTAACATGTTTATCACAACATTCAAAAGACAACTCCAAAGTTAATTTATCTATTTCACATGATTTCAAAAGGATGTAAGAGTGGCATGAGAGGTGAGCTAGGTTGGTGAAATTTGGGAGTTCATATAGCTCTCACTAGGGTTCAAATCCTAAAAAAGGTGAATGTTTATCCATCATGGATCATAACAACCCCAAAAGGGGGCCATTTATTATCATAATTAAACATGTCCATTAACTCAAGTTGGGTAGTCACACAACCCTATATAAATTGTATGGAACCATCTACCTCTTGATACATATTTAGTGCTTGACGCTTAGTTAAAAGAAACTTATTCAAGGTTACAAAATAATGTAAGAGGAAAATTAGTTTATGATTTGTGGGTTGAGGGCACACCAAACCAAAAAATAAAATTCATGAGAAGAAGAGGAAGAAAGCAACAAGATTATCAATCTAGATAGTTTAATCTTTTTTGTAAAGAGATCATGGAAACTTGGAAAATTATTAACGACACAAAGAATAAATTTCTAGAACTCTATCCATTTATATTTTATATTCATATTAATACATGTGAGGATATTTTAATATATAACTAATATATTTCTATAGTAATATCCACAAACCCAAAGAACTAAGTTAATCCACCCATCTAACCTTAGACATCCAACCCATGCACCGAACACACCTAATCCTAACATTGAACTCATGAACCTTAGAAGTTTCAACTATTAACACACTAACCCTAAACATGACTCTAAATCCAAATTGAACAACACATTAATTACCAAACCATTACCCCATTGGCCCCTAATTATGATTTCCTTAATCCCTAACCCTTTGACCCCCTAATACCCTCACCCCTAACCCCAAACACAAACCTAACCTCTAATTTTTTAACATGCTAACCCCCAAATCACTAACCCACTACCCATAGTATGAGTCCTTTATAAAAACCGAACCCATAACCCCCTAGTCTTCTCAACCCTAACCCACTAACCCCTTGACTCACATACCCCAAAATTACTAAATTATACCCCACATAGTAACCCCTTAATCTATTAACCGACCTATAACCCTAATCCATAACCCACACACCAACACACCTAATGTAGATGTCCCATAATCACCAATGTATATGACTTGGCCATTATGAACCCTAACCTAATAAAACCTAAATATACTACCCTCAAACCTTCTAACACTCTAATCCCTTAACCCACAATCCCTTAAATCCAACTTCTACACTAGGAAATATTTTGGTTTGGACACCTAACCACACAATTAATCCCATGGCACCTAATCCCTTCATACAAAAAATACTTTGGAAGAGGTGGATAGCTACCATTATATCAAAGGTATGTTGATTTACAAGGATATCAACCATATGAAAACAACAAACATGTTACTCAAACAATTTATTTTGTCATTCCTATAATAATGTGTCCGAGTCATCATCAAATTCAATTCCCATAAATAAAGGGTTAAAACCATTATGAAGAGACTTGCTTCTTCTATAGGTAAAGTTTTCCCTCTCCATAAAGAATGTTAGCATGCCCCCAAATTATTTGAGTCAATTATGGGGTAGTATTTACTTCTCCTAAGGCATAACAAGGTGAGTTAATGATGATCAACCACTAAATAAGGTTTAATCATATATGTTCAATTACGTGATCTTATAATCATGTTTGATGTTTTTGTATTTACTCATATATGTAGTAATTATGTATTGTATGTTAAATCAATTAGGTAAGTACCAAGTCAAAGATATGAATGTATATATCGAGCCTCTTATTGACGAGTTACTGGAGTTATGGAAGGGCATCACTATGTATGATATCTCTCGACCAATAGGTGTGCAAAGGGAATTTAAATTGCATGCAATGATTGCATGGACAATGCACGATGCCCCAGGGATAACACATTTATTTGTGTCCATGGAACAACACCAACAACAAAATTATCATGCCATGCATGATAGTTGTTTGTCTTGGAAGCCTTGGGAGGTTGTGGACTCAAAAATATTTTTATGTTTTCCAAGGCTTTGGCAGCAAAGGCTTGTTGGCATCTTATTTCAGTCACCAGTTTGTGGACACTGGTAGTTACACAAAAATACATCCTCCCAGAAAATTTGGAAGATTGGATTAGATCACCAATCAAGTCAACTCGTCACTGCTCGATTATTTGGAAAGCCATGATATCCTCTTTTTGAATTGTAGGGGATGGTCTGGCCTAGCGGGTAGGTTAAGGAAATCACATTCTCATAGGTGTCGATCCCTAGCCTGGTAGCGGGAACTCTCATATACTACCAGATGATCTAATTATTCTTCTTCATAGGTAGGGTATCTCCTTTCTATCCCACCTATCTGATCCCCCTTCAACTACACTATGGAACCAAGGTTGGAGAAGTGCTACATCTATGGGATTAAATGGTGATTTTGCAGACCTATTGGAAAATTATATTTCATCTCTCTGAAGAGGTCACACTAGACTCTCAAATAGGGAAGATGAATTAGTATGGAAAAAGGATCCTCTAGGTTCCTACACTCCAAAATTTGGCTACATATCGTTGAATATAGACCTTTTTTAGAAAAATCCCAGTTGGTGATGGAGGGGATTATGGAAGATGAAATGCCCCCCAAAAGAAAAAAATTCCCGTGGGCGGCACTAAACGAAAAAATTCCAACTTGGGATAATATGAGAAGGCGTCAGATAGAAGGATCGGGTAGATGCTCACTTTTTCAAAATGAAAATGAATCCACTTTCCATATTCTCATGTCCTGTCTCTTCTCTAGGAAAATATGGACCAAAACTTCCTCAAGCCTCATGCAAAGATGCATATGGGATGGAAACACATTGGAACTAGCATGGAAGGTCTGTATTCAAGATCCAAGAAATAAGGAAATAAAAGCACTTCCTCTCTTAATCAACTGGGGAATATGGCTATCCCAGAATGCAGTGATATTCAAATAAAAACCTCTATCCCAGAGGCAATTGCAACCCAAAGTCTATCAATATTGTCCCACTTCCTTCAGTCAAAAGAAGCTTCA
>JZKD02S0259297.1:8564-20855 GCA_000966675.3 Picea glauca
AAAAAAGTCTCATACATCAATTTGATAGTTGACTAGACTATAACTTCAAATTAGAATATTAATATTAATATTATTTTTATCGTCAAACTAATTAATTAACTTTCCTTTAAAAAAAATTCAATAAACCAACTATCAAACTCCCTATTACCTCATCATTATAATTAATAATTAAAATTAAAATCTTTTAACACCATTACAATATTTTAATATAATAAAATAATATTTTAAATAAATATAATATTTTTTATTAAATAAAAAAATTATTTATTTATTAAAAAATAATAAAATATATATTAATTACACCATGTCAAAGTGGAAATATGCATACCGCATAATATACATACATAACATAACCAATCAACTAAATCACGCTCATAACACCCACTCAATAATATGTAGGAAAATGCAACATGGAGAAAGGAAGTACTGCCAATATCACAATTTAAATTTGTTAAAAAAAAACAAGTAAACATAATTCAAACACACTCAACATAACCCAAATACTCTATTACTAAGGAAAGTAACGCAAATGCATATGTAAGAACAGCTCCACTGCCGTCTGCTATTTAGTAACCCAAAACAACCCATTTGCCTTATAATGCTAATCTCTCTCTGTTTGGGTTAACCGAAGCCTCTCTTTGTTTGGGTCAAGCCTGGTTACAGTTGGTTTAACTAAACTTGACCATTTTAACAGATTTTGAGTGAATTTTTTGTCCATAAATAATTTTTACGGTTTTGATTTTTTCAAAATGGTCTCAAGTTAAAATGATCAAACTAAGTATAGAGAAGAATCAATGTGTTTGTGTCTTAGTGGTATGGGGGTTGCCACCATGCAAATAGCTATACAGTTATGTAACCACATATATATATGTACATATATATAGTCATCAAACTATGATACAAAGATGTACCAACAGTAAAGTGTTTGGATTGGTTAAGACACTGTCATACAAAGTCAAGAAAGGTTTTTATTAATATTAATATTAATATTAATATAAATATAAATATATATATTATTATTATTATTTGATTTACCAGCTTATCTCATCTTATTTTGATCAACTAGTTGGAAGCTTATATCATCTTATTTTGGTCAACTCGTTGGATTACAAAGATTACAAAGATTATTAGTAGTTTATTTAATTAATGGTTATACTCTGGCTCGTTAAATTTTATGTCTTTTTAATTTAATGGAATTATGAAACATATCAGTTTTAAAATTCTCAGTTGTAGACTCTTTCTCTGAGAATAGTAGTTCATTGTTAACTCTGGCTAGTTAAATTTTATGGGTTTTTAGTCTTTTTAATTTAATGGAATTATGGCACATGTCAGTTTTAAAATTCTCAATTGTAGCTGCTTAAGACACTCTTTCTCTGAGAATAGTAGTTTATTTAATTAATGGTTATTTAAAATTCACAATTTGTTGACCCTGGTTTGTTAAAGTTCAAGTCTTTCTAATTTAATGGACTTATGGGACATGTCAGTTCGAAAATTCTCAGTTTTAGATGTTAAAGACACTTTCTCTGAGATTTGAACCTGAAACAGTGATGATATTACAGCGTGACTACAGTTCAAGGAACCCTACTCACTGCCTCTTAAGGGAAGAAATCCAAATAAAATGATGCTAGTTGCACTTTCTCCTACACAGAGGTAAAGGGTAAAAGATAACCAGTGCTAAAAACAAAAACTGTTAATTTTCAAGAACATCACCCAATGGTTCATGGGTCTGCAGCATTATTACAGGGACATGTTATGGATTATCTTAAGCATCAAAGACAATGAACCACAATGTAGATCCTAGGCTGACAGTTTACTTGTGTGCCTGAGACCAACCCATTGCGGTATTTCAACCGGACAAATTCTGAAAATGCTCCCACTGGAAACTGATAAAGCGGGTTACTAAAATCCTTTGAACCTGAATCCTCGAGGCTTGAGGAAACACAGTCATGTCAGCTCTTTCCCAAGTCTAACTCGGCCTGAGTCATACTCGAAAGTTTGGCCAAATCAAATGCAAGTCTTAGTGGCGAGCCAGACTCGGCCGTCTGGCTATAAAAAGACAGAAAAATAGCACGCATTTTGCTCTCTTTTTTTTTTCTGACCCAGACAAGCAGCAGACTTGTCCACTGTTAAGAATTTATGGTTATTTGTAAATGTACCATCATATTAGAAAAAATGCTTACTAAAAACTTATTTTCCCAAAATGTTGAACATTTTTTTTTAAATTTCCGAAATCTGAGTCAACTCTTGCTCTTCAACCTTACTGAGTCATCTCGGAGTGGAGTTCGGTAACTTTTGGCACGTATGTAATAAAGAAATTATACTTATATGCACTTATCAAGAAAGAGCAAACAATGGGACTGTCAAATACAAACAATTCTGAGAGCATAAAACAGTTCAGAGCCGTATAACAGCCAGTAGAGTATATCAAAGAGCTAAAGGTACTCTCCAATCCATGCTAAAAGGAAAACGGCATAGCTAAAGGTACTCTCCAATCCATGTTAAAAGGAAAACGACATAAATGTAATGTGAACAGTACCAACCCACTGTTATCTCAACATGGCAATATGAAGTATTTACTATCAAACACTGCCAAGGGAGCTGATATCTCAACATAGCAATATGAACTATTTACTATCAAACACTGCCAAGGGAGCTGATAAGAGTAGCAAAGCAGATAAACCATTTTAAAAACACACAAACTTACCCGAAAAAAGAAAGTCAAAACAGCACTTCAACCTTAAAATGTGAAATTTGCTAGGTGATGTTACGCATGAAAAATGGAAATCTGCCAGAGCAAAATAGAGATCCAGGTTTTTTGGAGTGCTTTTATTGTTAACTTCAATTTATTCAGAACTGGAAATAGTAATAGAATGTGCATAAGAAAATTGCTCCGAAAACCACCATACCCTATCTCTTTCCACGGAGGGTAGGCATTGTGACTTCATTTTCACAATAAAGAGATTCGCATGAAGGATAAAATTGGGCTTTTCTCCGACTGCATAACTTGGCGACCGCAAAATTCTGCTCTAGTTGTGCCCTGATATTTTGCTTTCCTACTAGTGTAACTGCAATTAACATGACAAGCATGTTGTCAACTTGACTCTTATCCCCTAAAGATATACTCGGCTTACAATTTCAGATATACAAATTCTTCAATGGCTGGAACTTCACCAATCCTCTGTAGGGTTTCCTTTGTCGGTTCGTCATCTACCCCTATTGCCATGATAGCCCTCCTCCTAGGAGCAATTCTGCCAACACTCATAAAGCTTACATTGACATTTTCTGATCCGAGAATGCTTCCCACTTTTCCAATCATCCCAGGTTGATCAACTTGCCTGCAAAGAATGAGATTTCCCTCAAGACTAACATCCACGCTAAAGGCCCCAACCTTAGTCAGATGTGGAATACCGTCCTTAACCCTGCCTTCAACTATGATATCCGCGCCTTCTGAAAGAGCACTAGCAAATTTTGACTCTACATGTGCCAGCTGTACCTGGATTGACTCCAATGGTTCTTCAGGCGAACCATCATGCGGTACCTTTTCTTCGATTATTCTCAAGCCTCTTTGTTTTGCCACAAAATCAGCATTGACTAGGTTCACAAATGTATCAGATATAGGTTCAATAATTCCTTTAGTAATCATAGCACGAAGCAACCTTGTATCCAAATCATCGGCAGATCTAGCGGAGGCATAGATCACCTTCACTGATTTCACACCACCAACTCCTGACACTAACTGCACAGCAAGCCTTCCCAAGCTTTCCGCCAAATTTACATAGGGGGCAAGTTCAGAGAGAACCTAACACAAAACCATCAGATGATCTTATCAAACGGGCATTATGTATAAACATGACATACACAATCCACACTGGAGAAACAAAAGTCCTCCCCGTGAGGACTGATTAGAGGGAAAACAAAATGTCAAGAGAGATACTGAAAGAAGAACAGAAGGTTATAAAGTTGAAGACTAATAAGATGGATTAAAACATGAAAAGCTTCCTTAGGCCAACCAACCCATCTTCAGCACCGAACACAACAATTCAAATGAATTAAGTACAAATTACTTTGAAAAATAAAATTAGAGTTCACTGCAATTTACCTCAGCAGAGACCATGGGAGCATTGACAGCTGTTGCAGAGAGCTCACCTATCAGGGCTCCAGCAACAGCCTCAGCTATTTCTATGGCTACACCTTCCTGCAGAAAATTTGGTTTTGATTAATACTTTTTTGAGTGAAACGGACAGTAAAGCCTTATAATAGTAAGTAAACTGTAAGAGTCATGGAAATATGAATAATAATTCTAACGATTTCCTACTCACTAATTTTTATCACAAACGGAGGTGTACCTGTGCTTCCATTGTGCTTGCCCCCAGATGAGGTGTCACAATAACCTTCTCGTGCTGCACTAATTTGTTGTCTTCTGGAGGTTCTTTCGTAAATACATCAAGTGCTGCCTGTTTTTTATTAAAAACAATGCCAGGTTTATAAGCACCCATAGGGACTTGGACACCCAGCATTTCAAAAACATGTCAAACAATTCTAATGGTTTACTCTATTTTGTTCACACGTCCCCTGATGTATGCATAAGCAAAAATAAGTTTCCCTTCTAAGATATACTGGTGAAGTAAGCTTTGCTAAATTTTAAAAATGGATTGTAACGAGCGATTAGTAATATGGTCATGCCATAATTTATTTGGGTTATATTTTGTTTTGTTAATGGCTCCAGGAATGTTTTCGTCCTCTTGTTGGACATCGGAAACAAATTTTATTTTATACAGCAGATTCAAATCTTGATCAATAACACACTAAGATACAAGTCATGGGATATTGAAACCTTGTGTATGTATATAATCAATCAATCCTTTATCTTATAGGTATAACCCCTAAAATGCCTGAATTTGACATTTGGAAAGTCAGAAAATCTGATTGTAATGCTCGTTGAAATCCAGTCTTTTGGGCAGGAGGCAGGCAAAATTAAAAAATTCATACCTGAGCAACAATACCATTGTCAAGAGCTCGCACTAAAGCTTCCTCATCTATAACGCCACCTCTAGCAACATTGATAATGCGGACTCCTTTCTTCATCTTACTAAAACTTTCATCATTGAAAACCTTATCTGTAGTGGGAGTCAGCGGCATATGGAGAGAAAGGAAATCGGCAGATGATATGGCCTTATCAAATGATACTAAATCCACACCTATGGCATGTGCTCGATCAGCAGCAGCATATGGGTCATGTGCAATAACATGCATCCCCAGCCCCTTTGCACGCCGAGCAACTTCTGATCCAACCTTTCCAAAACCCATGACTGCAAGTGTCTTTCCCACCAGTGACACACCCACATACTTATTGCGTTGCCATTTGCCTGTACCGGGCACAAGATTCAGTCATTAACAATTCCAACTATGAGTGCCCATTATACAAATTATACCAAAAGAGAGGAAATACGAAACAGAAAGCCAGATTAAAACATAATATCAAAACTATGAAGAGATGCAGTCAGTAGCAGTCTTACTTATGTGAGCCTAGATTAATGTTTTTTCTATAAAAGCACTAAGCTTGGATAATTTCTCTTCTAATCAGTTGAAGCAATGACAATATCTATTCGAGTCCCCAATGAAAAGGACGGCTTCTTTCACACTTAGAAACTGGTATTTACTCAAGCAAAGGATCTTCAGCTACCGCTGCGCTTTGATACCTTATTCTTCAACAGACATAGACATGCTTGAAAGATTACTAACATTTATGTCTTCACACTGCATTAGATGATCACTGATCTAGAAGATTCCAGAATTTAAGTTTTCCTAGTCTGGATAAAAGAAGGATTCAGCAGAGGTATATGGAAAATAGCCAGTGAGAATATCTAAATATCTGTCAGACACTTAAACTCGTCAATAACCCAAAATCTCAATGAAGTATTTCAATTATTTGAAGCCTCCAAGTCTGTCTGTCAGTTGATAAAAAGAGAAACTTGGTATCATATGAATCATATGAAGAACTACATGTTACCTTATGCAACGAACACAACTACGACTGTTTTCTGTAAAAGGTGTCAATGCTGACATAGTTATGATTTAAACATATAGTAACTAGATATAAATATACAACGGCCATTTTGTCTCCACAAGGGCTTTTATCAATATACATGCATGCCTATGTTGTTAAGAGTTGAATGTCGTCTACTTTACCGCCTGTGCTATTATGATCCCACTTTGGTTGGGGCATCCCCGTGTAGTATATAATGGCCCATCACAGTGCTATGCCTCCCTGCATGAAATCTACCAATGCACCCATCTGGGAACATGTTACTGAATCTGTTTTCCATATGGATATTCTTACCACCGTCGCTATCTCCATTCATTAACAGTGGAGATGGGAATTTGTAGACCTATGCTGACAAACAATGCAAGATCTTTACATATTCATAAGAACCAAGTCAGTTCATTAGTTCGGTGCATTTACGGAAAAACCGGCATATCCATCTGCCAAAGAGTTTGGCATTGAAATTAAGAACAGTACAAAGAAATGGTTCTCAGCACATGGAAGACAAGCTCAACCAATGAACAAGTAAAAATGTCATCAAATCCTACCTATCTACTCAATTTGGTTGCGTTTTGTATGCAAAGGTCTACGAAATTTCATTTGTCTATAAAAGCCAGATGTTTGTTACTACTGATTGTGTTGTAGTCCCAGAGCATTGAATTGATACAGTCAAGAATGATACCTAGAAATAACAACTTTCCATATGCAACTGCAATGGAAAAGAACATTGTGCAAGGAGACTCTAATTTTCAGTGGTAGAAAGCCCAATTACCTGTACACTCATCAGCACGGTTTGCCCTTATTTCAAGACACGCAGAGACGGTCTAATGTGTTTTTACGTTTCGCCCCTTCTTTAGAGGGAGTAAGTGAGATTCCAAGTCCCATGGTACACGGAGATTCCAGTGTTCGACACAAATATGAAGACCTTTGAAAACAGGACACCTGGGAAAATAAAACTTAAAAAAAATAGACATAGAGATGTAGATTTCTTGAATATTTAAAGAATAAAACTATATTTGTACGCATTCATTGAATTTTTGAGCGTCCTAAGTATCCAACCTATGCGAAACACCTGCCTGACCAGGACAAGACATTTATCCCACTATTGTAGAGTCTACAACTACATGTGTATGTGTGTTCGACATAGGACAGAACAAGTATTCAAAATGTGTATAGCACTTAGACCCGCGTGTCCACAAACCTACCTGTCGAAAACACAGATTCAAGACTCACAAACCCTAACCCAAACCCTAACCCACAAATTCAGAATCACAATTGGCAAATGACCAAAACCAGTCTGATCAGCTCAGAATCATGATCGGCAAATGACAAAACCTGGCGACAGTATGTAAAAAGAAAACCAGTCTGATCAGCTCAGAATCATGATCGGCAAATGACAAAACCTGGAGACAGTATGTAAAAAGACAAGCCAAAAGATCTCCACGGACCCACTTGGCATTGGATCTGTAAGTAAAAAATTGCAGCTAATAACTTCAACTAATTTCCCTTTGTGATCAGTAATTCTAAAGCATAATCCCAAAAAATAACCATTCCACTAAATTCTTTTTTCATTGACCTGTACTGTAGAAATCCCAATATGAAGAATAAAAGTCTTTTGTAAGCAGAACAAGCCAAATCATAGTCAAACAAAAGCATTTTATTACAAAGATACTTGTATCTTTGATTTAACAAATACCCAATATAACGGTAAAGTGGGTTGTGATTAAAGTGCTTAAATCTAAGCACAGTTACCAGATCCATGTGCAAAAAATCCTACAAAGACATGCTGTAAGTTCTAGTCCTGGTTGACAGAATAAATATTTATAGGTTAGTTTTTTTGGAAATTTTCACGAGTTAGATTGATTAATTTTTGTATTTGTCCAAATTTTTATCGGGCTGTTCCCATTTATCATTTTTTTCAAATTTTTGATAGTCTTGAATATTTTCCAAATTTTTAAAACATAAAATTAAAAGATTCGCCGAAATTTTTAATTTCCATAACATAAAATTAAAAGATTTCACCATTTTTAGACTCCCTATAAAATCAAATTTATCTTACATAAAATCTCCGTCTCGCAGACTTTTAAAGATAAAATTAAAAGATGTCTCCTATTTTTATCGGTCGAGGAATAATTATAAGGGTTTACACCGAGTCAATTTCTCTAAATAAAATTTCGGCTACCAATTTTTTATACGAGATTAAAAGATCTTTCCAATTTGTAAGGCTCCCTGATTATTCGCCCAACCGGATAAAATTATAAGGTTCTTATACTGAGATACATCCTTGAGTCATAAATCTAATGTGAAAAACAAAAATAATGGAGAAACAATTTACCTTGTTTCATGGAAGCATCAGCCTGGGCAACATTGCGTGCCATGGCGGCCATGAGAGCGATCCCATGCTCGGCGGCGGCCACGGTGTTAGCAGTGGGAGCATTGACGACCAAACAGCCATACTCAGTAGCAGCGGGAAGATCCACATTGTCGATTCCGACGCCGGCCCTTCCGACGACCTTGAGCCGGCCGCGGGAGGATTCAAAGACCTGGCGCGTGACCTTGGTGCCACTCCTCACGATGAGCGCGTCGCAGAGCGAGATCTTGGTGCACAGCTCCTCGTGCGTGAGATCGTACGAGCAGTCAACGTTGGCCAATGTTCGAAGCACTTTCAGTCCCGCCTCCCCGAGCTTCTCCGCTACCAGAACTGTCGGCTTCGGGTCCACCGCGGCCTCGGCCCTCGCGTAGGACAGATCTCGGCTGCTCGCGCGGCGGGGCGCCTTCGATGGCTGCTCTCGTATTCGGCTGCCAAGAAATGAAGATGAAAATGATCTGGGCGTTGACAAGCGAGAAAGTTGTTTGGGGAAATGGGTTCTCGGGAGAAAATGGGAGACGGGTCGGATTCGAGCCGTGAACGGCCTCGCGGAAATGGACTGAATGGGATCAATGAAAGGTGCCTGCTGCTGCTGGTGGCGATTGCAATTCAGCATGGGCGCCTCCATGTTTCGAAACTTAGACCTCGTCTCCCAAACAGTCTGGACTCTCCACCTCAGTCCTGCCGCAATTGTTTGTAAGGCTTCACGCTTGCCTATGGAGGTCGTGTACTTGGCTTTTTAATAGCGTTTCCCCGCGTCTCACATCAACTCATTAAAATAATATTTGTATTTTCTATATTCAAATGTGTTGCAATATTTTAATACCTKAGTTGCCCACGCACGTAACTCCATGCTCTACYGATAAATTGTTCTAACAATTTGCTAACAATTTGCTGAGGTAAAAAAATTTCACTACCTATCAAACTTTTTATAAAACTTTCAAAACAAAATTTTCACTAACTATCGACTCTTTTTTCTTAACTTTTTTTTCTTTATTAAAATGGTAAAAAGAACAAASACCTAAGTTGTCACAAATTTGAMAAACGATTTAATTTTGAAATCCAAACCTGTTGGAAGTTTGTCCGATTTTGCTTAAATAATCAAAATTACAAAAATGAAAATTTTATATTATGTCGTACAACACTAAAATGTGTATTATTTTGTGAAGCCGTTCTCCAAATTCTTTGCCATCCAACCAATTTAATAATTACAAGGGACGATCCACCAACCACTCTATTGATGTCCAGAAATTGTTGAAGTACGCTTTTTCAATGTGGGCCCTATGTTTTCAAGGAGAAAATTTGTATAATTTTTAAAATATTTTTCTTCAGAATATCGATAGGCGTTTGAACTTTTCTTCTTGGTTAAAAAGTATATAGTTTCATGTTAAAAATTAAGATTAGTATACAGTTTCTAGTTAAAAAATAAGATGAAATGTCATTTAGTTTCATGTTAAAAATTGAGATTAAATGTTATTAGAAACCATGGAATATTGAAGTAAGAGATGTTTGAACTTTTTTTCTTGGTTAAGAAGTGATATTGTAAGATAGGGTAGTATATATTTTCATGTTGAGAATTATAGTTAAATGTTATTAGAAATTACATAATCCTTCCATGTATAGAATCAAGGTTAAATGTTATTAGAAAGTATATAATTTCACAAGAGGTAATCTTAGAGATGACCACAAGGGATATTGATTTTTTTGCAAATACTAAACTTTGCCTCTTTGTTAATCTCAAATAGATTATTTTAGGTGGCATGGTTTTCCTTGAATAATGGTGATTGAGTCAACCCACCTTCAAAGATAAGAGAGAGTGATGCTTATCCTCATTATAGATTAACAAAGTTATAATAGGTTTTGCCACTTAAAAAAAAGAAGTTATTGAACCTTCCACATCTCAAAAGTTTCTAATAAAGACCTTATCATTTTAATGTTCCAAGCAAAATTTATGAGAAATCAAATACCAATTTAGTTTTAGTGTTAGAAGCATCACACATTAATATCTTCATTAATAGTTACCAACATCATGGCTTACTTTGCATATTTAATAGGTTGTGGTCATCTACCTCTTTGTGAGTTTGTGTTTACCAAGTGAATTTCATCTATATATCACATAGATTTAGGGATCACTTTCTTATATATTCTAACATCTATATATATCACACAGATTTAGGGATCACTTTTTTATATATTTATGACCATGGAAAAGTTTTGGAAGAGAAACCTTGGTTTCCAAAATATAATCACCATTATTTGTATGTGGCCCCTTCAGTATGTGAGTTATGCATGTGCTACAACAAATTGAAACAACTTTGTGGTGATTTCTAAAATTTAATATAAGGAAAGTGTGAAAAGACATCATTACATGTGTTTTCATTTTTGTAGAACTTAGTTTGAAAGGCATTTACTAGAGAAAATCATTTTGGAATAAAATGACTCTCGTTGGATCTAGGACTTGGATTATGAGAACATGACTTTCAGGGACAAAGTATGTCAAGCAAAAACACAAGATACGTGTCCCAAGTCTCACATCTCACAAGGGAAAAAGGGAAAAAGTAACAAACCTCGAGGTTGAAATCACTCTCCTATGAATCTTGGAGCAATCTCACCCAAAAAAAAATCACTTTGAGCCTAGGGAGAGGATTTAGTGCCTCCCTTGGATGTAGATGATGACCATATGACTATGGTCATACCCACATAGCCAAGTCGTTGTACATAGGTGATTTTGATTATCAATTTCTTAGGGGGTTGAAGACTTATTTACACGACTCAAATACTTTGAATTCAAAAAAGGATTGTTTAGATGGTATTATGTAATTTACTATTTTCCTTATTCTGTATCCAGTTACTGAAATGATACTAGCTTAGGGTCAAGAAAGTCAAAATTAAGTGTCTTAAAAAAGACCCTTCATAGAATTAGAGAGAAAGACCAAATTATGGAATTGTGTCTTCTCTTTTTCTTGGGTTTCACTTCTCTTCATGGCTCTAGTTATTGAAAGCATGCTAGTTATTACTTAAAATAGATCATGAACATAAAATCAAAGACTTGGGAAGTTCTAGATCAGCCTCTTGTCCACTTTGATGACATATTCACACATTATGTTCCACCCCTTGCAAAACCTTTTGTTTTATTAGAAACCCTCAAATTCGAGGAAAGCTTGACATATCTGCTTGGTAACAATATTACTCTTCACAAAGGGATTTGTCTCCTTCGAGAGGGCCTTATTCACAGCAGAAGATTTTATCATTCAAACATGCTTGTGAGGTGTAACCGCTTCACTCTCCTCATTGGATCCATCTTCACTATAATCCAAATATCCCCCTTCATAGTCTGTTAATACCCCCTCACTAAATATCTCCATGACAATCTCAATAGTATCCAAATACCCCCTTTAGAGTTAGTGAATAACCCCTTACTAGAACCTCCACACCATTCTCAATAGATTTTGAATATACCTCTTCAGACTTGTATACCCCAAACAACAACACCACTTCATATTGTTTCAACTTTGCATTCCAAAGAGGAGTCATTTTTCCTTGCAAAAAAACAAATAACCTTCTCCCAAAAAAGATTGATTTTTACCACCAAATTTTCACAACCATCTCTAAGATCCTTCCACATTATTTTATATTTGAAATTTTAAACAACCTAATATTACCATTTTAATGAAAATCAAATAATTTTTAATAATATAACAAAAATAAATAAAGTCATATAAGATACAAACCTACAATGAATACATATATTTTAAAAAATTATTAAAAGTCCTTACTTCCATTTAAGGTACCCCATATCCCACCATGCTCATTCTTGCTAGACCATAATACCCCTTGGCTAAGCCTAAAGCCCATCCATTATGCCTTCCCATCTATAAAA
>JZKD02S0259308.1:0-13465 GCA_000966675.3 Picea glauca
AATGTGGTGCTTAGTTTTATGCAAGTGTTCTCCAAAGGCAAGTGTGAAACAAACTTGAGACAAAAAAAATTGATTAGTAAGGAAATAATTCCTTATGGCACTCTATCTATACCATCCTCCATCCATCACATCACCCTTGGGAGTGAAACCTAAGCTTCAAGTAGTGGCGGATCATATCCAACACCAATGAGGGGTTCTCTAAGTATAGAAGGATAAATTGGATATATCACAAAACATGATGAAACAACAAGTAGATCAACATTGCAGTAATGAGAACTTTGAAGTAGGGGATTGGTATTTCTTAGGTTGCAACTATACAAACAAATGTGACTCCCTCAAGCAACAAAAAAAGGACAATAAATTAGCACCTAATTACTATGGTCTCTATAAGGTGTTGTAGAGGATTGATAGTATGGTTTAGATATTGGATTCGACTCCTCCTTCACGTGTACAACTTGTATTCCATGTTTCTTTTTTATAGAAGGTAATCGGTGACAAGATCCTAGTTTAGACTATTTTTTTGGAGCTTGATAAAGAGGGTAAAATCATACTAGAACATGAAACAATGGTGAAACAAAAATTAATAAACTACAAACCCAAGAAATCACTAATCATCTCATCCCCTACCAACATAAGATGCAACTTAAAAAATGGATTCTTCATACAGAGGCATCCAATGCTGATCAATTTATTGAGGGCAATGCTTGTTTGAAGGGAAGGGATATGTTAAGCCCCCTAACCATAACCATTATTCATTTTCATTACATTAATTATTGCTGGGTCATCTTTTTACGATTACTTCCTAGCCTTATTTGAACGATCATTTTACATTGTGCATTTGATATATTGTAATAGGAGGTTTCCCCCTTGAAGATGATTTTTATTCATTCACTCTTTCACTTGATTTAGGTGTGGCATTACTGAAATGGATCTTCTTTATATTTGTTTGGATATTTGGTTCATAACATTGTTGAATCCCCAGAGTATCTATTATGTGCAAAGTTTGAAGAAACATTGATCAAAGGTATTCCCCTCCCTTAGCTTGAAGTCAAATAACTAGTCAATGGCCATTTTCACAATGAATCTTTGTTTCTAATTATTCTAGAATAGTAGAGTCCCTCGGAAAATACAATGGAGTGCCTAGACATTTATGTATTCCTCATGCTCTAATATCTAGTGGGATAAAATGGAATGTTATAGACAAATGCAATGCCATATCCTTCATTGGTTGGCCTTGAACTAGTCTTTCATTCAACTTAGTTGTATTTTTAATTCTTAGGCATATATATTTTCTTTTTAGGGTTAGTTAATGGATCTTTGGGAGGTTATGGTCTAGAAGGTAGGAAAACGTAAAAAATGGATTACAAAACCTCTAAACTTGGCCAGTAAGTTTCAAATCTACATGAAAGTCATTGTGGTGATGCATGTGTACTAATTTTGTAGGGTTCCCTCTAAAGCAACATAGACAAGCCCTAGGAAGGCCCTCATAAATTTTATGTGGGAAAGAAGTAATAAAGGAAAGGGATTCCACATCATTAATTGGGAGCTTTGTTTCATCCCATGATATTTTGGAGAGTTAGGTATTGCCAAAACTCACCTCCAATATTTGTATATATGTGTAAAGTGGGTGGCTAGGGTGGCCTAAGTTGTGGAAGGAAACGGGGCATGGAAATTCCGTCTCAAGTATTGGATCAGTTAGGGCCTCCTACTCTAAAATATAACTTAGTAGTTGGTACCTTTTTCTTACAAAGTGTGTGGAAGACCTGTGATGTTGTCCTTATTACCCTAGAGACCCTGTATCTCTAGTCCAACCTCTCTTTTAATGAGCATTGCTTATGGTTCCCCCTTCTTATTAAGTTTTAAGACAAACCATTCGCCAAATCTTCATAGTTCACAACATTGAGGCTTTTTGGGGAAGGCAGTCGCTTTTCTAATAATATGTTTGATAACTTAGCATGAAACTGATGGAATTGGATTGAGACTAAAAGGTATAAATTGGCCAACACTAACAAATCCATTTTGTAGCAAATCTAAGGACTCATTCCAAATGACCCCATAATTAAGCTTGACCTTCCAGCACCTCGAGCATTGCAACAAGAAATGGGGAAAATCTAAGGCCTTCGCCAAGTATAACCCTGCATTAGGTTAGAAGTGGTTGTGTTCAAATCCTATTTTAAAGGGTCAACTCAACAAGCAATGGCCCTTGAAGTCTAAGTAGAATATATGGTTATTTTAGTTTAACAATCCGAGGAAGTCAACTTAGGAATGTTAAAAAAAATAAAATTGGTGTTTAACTATGTGAGGTCTTCTAGTGGACAAAAGTTTGTCTTACCTAGGCCCTGTGCAAAACCAACGTTGTGCACAATGTGGTCAAGCATAGACACTTGCAACATTTTTTCTATTTTAGTCCCTTATATAAGTCTGTGTGGGCTTGGGTTGAGGCCTTGTGCCAACAATACCTCCTTTCCTCCATCTCTTGGAGAATTTGCTTGTTAGGCTAGTTGTGATCTTGAGCCATGAGTTCAAGTTACCATAAATGCTTGTTAGAGACAAAAGTTTGTATTGGGTTTGGAAGAAATGTAATGATGTTTTAATTTAAACTATCCCATTGAAGAATATTTTTGGATATGATGGTGCACTAACTTATGCCAACCTCTCTATGCAGATCACAATATAGGTGTAGAAATTATGAATAAAAATGGTTCATCTCCAGTGACACTAAAAATTCTAGGGTGATGCCCCTTATACCATAAGTAAGAGGTCCCCTGGTCTCTCTCAACCCACATCAACATTACCCCACAAAGGTGACAATAGGCCCCACTAAAATGTTTTCAAATAGGGGTACGAGGGATGGAAGCATGGGAGGAGTTGGCCACCACCTTGCCCCAACTCACCTCGCTCGACAATGGCAAAAAAATCTCAACTACGACCCTGCCATTTTTAAAGAGACAAAGCTTTCACCACCTCCCTTCGATCATTGGGACCTTGTGCAACAAACAAATATTGATCCCCTAATGACTAGTTGAGGTCCCAACTTGAACAATCATGTCCAACCTCCTCCTAACACTCACATGTTTACTTCTTAAATTATCTAAGCTTAGGTTGTGGCCCTTTATTTATTGTTTTTACAACTCTTTGGACTATTAAAATTTTAGTCAATGATTGTGTGGTTGTGGATATTTTGATTCAAGCTAGCATGTGTTTTTGAGTTTTGTTCATATGTGTGGACATTGCAACAACAAATCAAATTTTTTGTTTCAAAACTCTATACAATTCACTATGGAAACACAAAAAGACAACTCCCTCCCTTTCTTGGATGTTCTCATCTCGCGTATCCCTGATATCTCCCTTTCCCACCAAGTCTACAGGAAGAAAACTCACACTGACAAATATCTACATTCCAGTTCCCACCATCACCCAACCCAAAAATATGTTGTTCTTAAAATCCTGATTACTTGGGCCATCCAGATTTCTGATCCTCAATTCCTCTCAGAGGAAAAGGCCCATTTAACCACAACCCTTTTGTCCAATGGGTATCTAGGTCTCAAATTAACCAAGCCTTCCACTCAACCACTCAACCAAAACCTAAGACCTCCTCTTCATCCTCTCCTCTCTCTTCCTTACATCCAAGGAACCACCGATCACATTGTGAAACTCTTAGCTAAGAAGAGTATCAAAACTCTGTTCAAGCCCTACAAAACCCTTAAACAACTTTTCAGAACTGCTAAAGATAAATCTTACCCAATGATTGGCCTAGGAGTATACCGGATTCCTTGTTCCAGTGGGAAGTCTTACATAGGCCAAACTGGAAGAACCTTCAAAGCAAGTCTCAAAGAGCATATATATGACACTACTCATAATCGAATATCAAAATCAATTATCTCCAAACACTCTTCTAAATCAAAGCATCTTATTTTCTTTGACCAAAAAAAAATATTGGCCTCTACCCCTCATTACTCCTCCCGACTCATTTTGGAAGCTCTAGAAATTGAAAACATCCTAACAAATTTAACTGTGAATATAGCCACAAAATTAGCCACTCTTGGAAACCCATCATTCATAATATTTACCATTGACCCCTGACTTTGTAATTTCCCACCACTTGGTCACTTTCCCTTTAACTGAACCAATTTCTTGCTTCTTCCTGCTTCCATTCTGTCTGCTTGTTGTTCTCCAACTTTCTCTTGCCTCTTCATTTCCTGTTCTATTTTCTAGTTTTTCCCTTATTTTCTAACTTGGTCCTCCCTTTGTTTGTTTCAGTCACTTCCTTAGTCTCCCTAATCGCAATTCTCCTTTTTCTTTCTAAAATTAATGTGTCTTTCTAACTCTTTAGTTTTAATCCTATTCTCTTTAATATGATCTTTCTCCTAGATCTTTATCGCTCTTTCAATTGGTCAACCTTTTTTACCATTTCACCTTCTTCCCCAATTTTAAATTTAAATTTATTATCTAATCGAATCCTAACAATAACTAAAAAAATATTTTATCGATTTATCCATTTGACCTAATCTCAACAACTCTTGAGGTTTCACATTGTCTTCTCTCTACTATAATCCTTTCCATTGTTCCTCCTATCTCTACCCTGTTATTTTCCCTCTTTACGTTTTTCTTTCTATTTTATCCCTCTTTCCTCGCAAACTTCTATAAACCTCCATAATATTTATTCTCTCTTCTTTTTAATGTCTTTATCCTCTCTCTTTTCTTTTCTTTTATTATTTTTATCCCTCACTCCCCTTAATAGTTTAATATTATTGCTCCCTCCTTGATTCCAACGGTTCCTTTACCCAATACTTTTTCCCTATGCTTTACTTTAATCTAATAACTTAGTTATATTCCAATTTATTTATCATCACTATCAATACTTTATCATTTGATCCAATTCAATATTCTTAATTATTCTCGATCAATTTATTATATTTTACCACTTCTTATTTTTAATTATTATTTTCAACAACCCCTCTACCTAATGCTAATGACTATTATCTTTCTTACTTTTACCCCAACACTCTCTTACATCATTACAACTTTCTGTTTTTCCTGATGATGGGTGGAGTGTCCACTCGAAACGTTGGACATTTAAAAAACTCCACACAATTCTTGTCCAAAAGTCTTTTGCAAATCTATACAAATTGATGACTGTAATACTTTAATCCAAGATAAAATAAAATAAAAAGAACCACAAGTATGAGGGGTGCCTTGGTTTGATTGATGTGGCAACCCAATGCACCATTTTGGCCACTAAATGGGTCGTAAGATGTCTATAGGTATCATCCCATTGGCATGTGTTGATGTGTCACATATTGATTTCAACTTAGCACGTTGGAAAAATAAGGGCACAATATGATTTATGTGATATCATTTTTTCTCCATATAATTTCCAGATCTCAGGGACCTTCATCTTCAAGGGTATTTGGATAGCTTGGAGGAGGGTGGTTGGTCTGGTTCATTGGAAATGGACAGGTAGTCAATTGAGTTGGGATTTATCCAGGAGGTCAATTTAGAGTTAGAAATAGGAGGGTACTTGCATATTTGACCTCCCTTGTTTCCAGGAAAAGAGGCTTATCTTAAAGAATATTTTTTTTTGGAGAGATATTTGTGATTCCACTTCTCATTCTTGGAAGAGTTGGCATTTAGTGGCTAGGGAGTTTGCATTGTATTTTGTGGATCGACCTACCTTTATGGATATTATTAGGCTCATGCCCCAGGAAGAGATTTTTAGGATGAATATTGATATGGATGGTCCCTTTTGGCGAGATTGGGAGTGGAGTTTTGGATGTCCCTTGACTTATTATGATTCTTGTAATCTATACTCCATTCTGCATCAATGAGATGAGTTAGGTCCCATCCTCAATTCCAGGTGGATTTCTTTGGATGTGGAGAGCTATTGGATTCATTGGTTTCATGGTGCCTGGTCGATTTGATCTTCCTACAAGCTCTTGGCTTTTGCTTGGATGGTGATATACCAAGGTCTCCCCTCCAAAGCCCGATTGGATAAAAGTGGTATTTCTAATGGCCTTTTCCCCATTTTCTTGAAGATATAATCAATGAAACAAATCTCGTGGGGATGCTCCTTTGAGAGATCTTGTTAAGCTTAGGTCCACGCTCAACCGACGAACATCCTTTAGGGGCATTTGCATTGGAAAACAATTTTGTTTGGTGAGTCTAAATTGGTGATCCAAGATTCATTGGCTGACATTTAGGACTCTTTGAGAGTATATGCTGTGTATACCCTTTGGAAACTTCATTGCAAGTTTGTATTCAATAATGAGGTTAGTTCTCAGATAGATTTTTGTCAATTATGACAATATATGATACGTATGCAACTCCTAGAAAAAGGGACATTGTTGATCAGAGATGCCAAATTTTTAGATCCGACCGCTTATTATGATTTCATAGTTGTTTTAGTCACCTTACAGAAAAATATATGTACATTGTATATATCCTTTTGTTTTTTTCATTTTTTTTTCTAGTTATTGATGTAAATTATTTTATGCATATATAAGAAGTATATTTAGAAAAAAAAAACCATATATATTATAACGTAGGTAAGAAAATTATGGAGTAAGTGATGAAATGGAATGGAGGTGTAGGTAACTATGATATCCCATGTACAAAAAGCATTACCATGGAGAAAGATGAAGAGTTAGTGAATTATTCTCAATATCCCCTTCATGAATTAGGCAAGAATGTTATCTTGCAAACTACTTGAAAGAGGAAATTTTTGTCTTCAAGAGACCTATATGGATGGAATATCCTTTGGATTCAAGAGCTCTACAACTAAAGCCACAAAACCCTAGCTTTTTACAAGGTTCAAAAGTTTATAGTATAAAGGATGAGTTTGTGCCACTTAATGGAGTAGGGCAAATCATGGACATTCCAAAACAAGTGGTTCAAGACCTAGATCCTAATGCCAGGTTCCACCACCATGGGGAGGAGAAAATTGTAAATACTAGAAACGATATGGAGGCCTAAATCTACAGTGCCACTTAATGGAGTAGGGAAAATCATGAACATTCCAAAACAAGTGGTTCAAGACCTAGATCCTAATGCCAGGTTCCACCACCACGGGGAGGAGAAAATTGTAAATACTAGAAACAATATGGAGGCCTAAAACTACGAGGAAAATGTATCCTGTATGGTCCCATTGGAGGTGACAATAGATTTTGTCGATGCTTGTGTAAGGGTGATCGACCCGAGCCTAATAGTACATCGTGCTAGCAAGCAGGTTGGGTGGATCATTGATCACATAGGTGACTATTAATGCACTCTAAAATTCACAATTTGCAATAAATGCCTTTTCACAAACATGTTTTGTAGACTTGCGGTCTCACAACTTTGTTTCCAACCCTGTGATCCCAGACCCTACCATAACGAGTTTTCAAACGATTACAAGAGAATATTTAGGTTTTGAATATCAAAAGAGGACCCTATCTGATAAGGAAACATATAATTTAAAGTAGGATATCATGGGTTTGACTACTAGTTTGAATCCAAAGAACATTGTTGGTTGGAACTTGGAGTGGAAGAAGGGTGACTTAAGGAGGAAGAGATGTAAAGAAACATGTGTTAAGTTTTAATAAGAGAAAACCAAAATGGTTCTATAGAAGACATAGTGATGAGGCAAAATCATGTCTTTTTAAGAGATTGTGCTAGTAAATAAATTCTATGGTTGTTCCATAGTTGGAAAAACCCTTGTTACATTGTATGTCGAAAGTGTGGTCTCCCCTTCTGGGGTATATCTTGGATTTCTATGCCCTAGAAAGGTGGTGGGTAGCCTTCCTCTTCAAAAATGGTGGGTATGTTGGTCAGATTCACTAAGGTAAGTAGCTCTAAGGGGATGCTTTTCTATCTCTCAAGTGTTTTTCCCCAAAGTTTTACACTTAATGAGAGAAGGTAAACATCCAACCAGTCTAGCTTAAAATCCCATTTCTATCATTGAAGATATGAAATTTAAATACCCTTAGGGCTATAGGAAATTCAATTGGTAAGTTCATATATCTAGATGAGAGACATTGTCATATATCACGAGGAGAGAGGCAAGACTTTGTGTGGAGGTCAATTTAGAAAATAGTTTATTGAACAACAAAATAATCAAAGTAGTTAAATGGGCCTCCACTCGGATCTTAGATTTTGTTAGTAACCTATTTAGATGTTCATTTTACCACTCATACAGACATTTAAAGCATGATCGCACCAAATCTGGAAGGTGCTCTGACTTAGGAAAGAACAACCCAACAAATTTGGAATCTCCTCTAAAAACTAGGACTATTACTTCACCACATATAGGACCCTTGGTTGGGAAGAAGGTAGTATAGATGGCCAAAAAGGTTAGGCATTAAATTTGTTCGATAGAAGGGCAACAAGACTCAAATGTGAAGATTGATGCAAAGTCACAAAATTGTGGGACCCCCTTTGATGTTGGCATCGGATCTCAAAAGATTTATGGGTGCAAGATGGAAGTAGGGGGAAGTACAAAGCCTCTTTCATTCCATATTATGGAAGAAATTGATGAAGGAAATATTGAGTAAGTTTATATAAGTTCCTATGGATGTACCATCTCAATGAATTCCCCTAGGATTATTGATGCAATGATTTTGGAGAGGAAAATGGGGGTTTTGGTAGAGCATGCCTTGCCCACAATACATGAGGTAATACCCCTCTCTAAGTCTTATACAGATGTTGCGAGTCTCCCATTCAATGGGGTAATACCCCTTTTTGATCCCCATCTAGGTGTTGTGAGTCTCCCATTGAAAATATATCCCCCCATATTCTAGATCTAATCATTTTCATTAGGGGATCCTCATATAAAAGCCCAAATATTTTTATGAAAGTTAGGCCTCTCAAAATTCCCAAGAAAATATATAATTTAAGATCCTCCAAACCCATAATGTCAAGGGGGGTTGAAGGAGAGTTAGCATTAGATACTGACCAAACCCCAAGCCACATTATACTTGTAAGGACACATTTTATGTCAATTTCCCAACATAAAGACAAAAGATAAATCCTTATCTGAGGCCCTTACAGTGGGTTTAGTGCCTCACAAGGTTAAGTAATGTTAATTATGACTTTATTTATCAAGGTTTTGGGTGCTCCCCACAAAAAATGTGTTTTATATAAGATGGCCAAGGTTCATAAAATCGATTTATTCTTGATCCAAGAAACAATGGTAAAGGGGGGAGAAAGTGAAGACAATTCTATCTTCTTTTCTAGAAGGATGGAATTTTGTGTCTTATGACATTGTAGATAGAACTTGGAGGGTTCATAACACCATGGAACCAATGTCTCCAACTTTAGAGCTCATAACGTCTGCTTTAGGGATAATGATAGAACTAATAACCTTATACATGGGGAGGTCCTATTTAGTGGTAAATATTTATGGCACATATAACAATAGGAACTAATTCTAGAAATTTTCTTTAGTAATCATTTTATGGGTGGTGACAATATTATTATTGGAGGGGATTCTAAATTTATGCTTAGAAATGAAGAAATTTGGGGGAGACTAGTAGAATGGATTGTCTAGCTCCTTTTCCATTAAGGAAAGTGGAAGAGGTGAACCCTTATGGCCTTGATCCCATTGAAAATTCTCCTACTTGGAGGAAATTTCAAAATTGGGGTAGAAGGTATTACCAAAATAATGGATCGATTTATAATTTTTGAGGAATTAAATGGAAGGGAGGATGATCTCATAACCTAGATGGTAGGCCAAGATTTTGTAACTCCATGCATGAATACTTTTATTATGACAACCACATATAAATATACTGATATATGACCTTTGGTTTCATCTTCCAAGAGGTCCAATGGTTGTTCCTATTCACCTATGAATCTTCATATTTCTCTAAATAAATATTTACAATGATATTTAAAGACACCATAATCCCTAGGATTAGGTATCTAACATCCCTGCCCATTTAATAGGAAGGGGTGTTTGTGAATCGAAGCATCATTTTGAAATTTTCAAACATTCTCTTCCAAGTGCTTTGGTGAAAATGTTTGCAATTCACTCACTTGTGGAATAATGTATCAAATGAATGGTCTTGGCATCTACATGATTTTGAATCAGATGGTGCTTTGTGTTGATGTGATTTGTTCGATCATGGAATCTAGGAGTATTAGCCAACTTGATTGTAGAAGTGTTGTCAATAAAAAGTGAAGTAACATTCCCCCGTTTCTCCTGCAAATCCTCTAGTATCTTCCTGAGTCTGACAATATCCTTTGTTGCCTCTACAATAGCCACATACTTTGCCTATGTAGTGGAATCTACTAGAACATATTGTTTGTGTGATCTCAAAGAGATAGTTTTTGATCTAAAACTCATGAGGTATCATGAAGTAGACACACCATTCTCCTTATCCCCATCAAAGTTTGAATCTACATATCCAACTAGTTAAAATTCCTCCACCTTAGAGTATTTGATCCCAAAGTCTTTATTTCCCTTCAAGTACCTTAGAACTCTTTTTGTAACACACCAAAGTCCTTTTTAAGGTTTTTTCATGAACCTAGAAAGGATCCCAACCGCAGATGAAATATATGGTCTAATAGTCGTAAGATATATAAGACTCCCCACAAGTTATCTATATTTATTTGCATCCTCAAATTCATTCCCTTCTTTTCATTTTAGCTTCAAATTTTGCTCCATTGGAGTAGAGAAATGATTACAATCAGTCATGCCAAATTTATTCAACAACTCTCCAATGTACTTTTAGGAAATGAATATATACCTTGGATTCTAAGTTACTTCAATACCCAAGTACTAGTGAAGATATCCCATTTCATTCATCTCAAAACCCTTCTTCAATTCTTTCTTTATGGATGCAATATATGCTTCATTGTTCCTTGTTATCAAAAGCTCATCTACATACACCACAAGATATACAATAGTTTTTCAAACTTTCTTGACAAACAAACGTGCATTATCAATATTAAAATGCTTGAAATTGGTCTTCAAAAGATGCTCAGTTAGATTTTCATACCATGCGCAAGGTTCTTGGTTTAGAACATACAAAGATTTGATGAGGTTGCATACTTTATGTTATTGACCCTTCATAGAAAATCCTTTAGGTTGAGACATGTAAACATTCTCTTTCAAATATCCATTCAAGAAAGTTGTCTTCACATCCCTGTGATGAATCTTCCACCTCTTATGTGCTACCAAATCCAACAAAACACAAATGGTAACCCATTTTGTTGTGGGGGGAAAGTCTCCTCATGGTATATGCCTTATTTCTATGCATATACTTTTGCCACAAGCCTTGCCTTATGCTTGTCAAGTGAGCCATCTGATTTGTACGTGTTCTTATATACACACTTGCATCCAATTGGTTTGGTTCCAAAAGGGAGGATCCACCAACTTCCATGTCCCATTCTCGATGAGATAATCATACTCCTTCTGCACAACTTCTTTCCTCTCATCATGAGAAGCAACTTCTTCAAAGGAAGTTCGTTCCAATTTAGTAGATAAATTCATTCACAATCATAATAAGCATCCATATTGTTGACATCACTTGAATCTAAATTATCTACATCACCTCCATTATATTGTCTTGTTGAAATTATGGTTCCTGTCTTTCTAACATCATCAAGATGAACACTCTCAAGTGTCTTAATGAGCCTCTTTGGACATTTTTTTGATGGTCCAACTTGCTCAACTAATTGATATGGTCCTACATTCCCATCAAGATTCAACCTTTCAATCCTCCCAATGGCATCATCTAATTGAACCTCATACTTTTATGAAGTGGTTGGATATTCTACATGAAGGTGAGATGTCACTTCAAAAAGCGATTCTAGAGATTGATCTAAGATAGGGATCCCCCTTCAAGATGTAGAATCTCATTATTAAACTCATGATATGTATTTACATGGGTAAATCTATCAAGATGATCAAGTTGTCGCTCAAAAATCTTGTCATTCTTTGTGGATTCAAGAAAAATCACAACTATGGAATAAATAAAAATTTTATTTACCATATGCCATAGTGGTATTTGAGTACCCCAAGTCGATTCACTTTTGAATCCTTGCACCTAGTTTGTTTTTTTTCTCCTTAGGAATAAAGGCATAACAATTGGAACCAAAAAACATGAGATGTTTCACTAAAGGAATGCAATTATACAACATTTCATGAGTCTTATTACACGAGCATGAGATGGAATTCTATTTCTCAAATACACTGCACATATTACTACATCAGCCTAAAACAACAACTTCACATTCTTGAAAAAAAGCATGGAACTTACCATATTCAAGAGTGTCTTGTTCATTCTTTCTGCTACATCATTCTATTGAGAATTGTATAGAACAATCATTTGATTCTTGATCCCATGTTGATGAAGATAGATTTAAAACTCATTAGAATCATATTCCCCTCCATTATCATTACAAAGACTGCCAATACGAGATTGTGCTTCATTTTCAATCCATACATGCAAATTTTAAAATGTTTAAAATGTTTGAGATTTATGTTTCAACAAGTAAACCCAACACAATATCCTAGTGTAATCATCAATAAAAGTCATGATATATTTATTACCAAAAACATATGCAACATGCATGGGGCCACACATATTAGAGTGTATCAACTTGAGCTTTCTACTTGCTCTCAAAGTGGAATCATGGAAAAGTTGTTTGCTATGTTTACCAAGGATACATGCATCACATTGCTTCAAATTCTTTGGAATGGTAGGAAAACCAGAAACACCATTTTTCTTCAACATATAATGACTATCATAATTGAAGTGCCCAAATATAGCATGCCACAAGAGACTAGATGACAATGTACCTTCATCATGGTGAGAGAGGTATGTAAAATTATGTGCCCATGTAGATGTCTCTCTTAGCTTCAACAATTTCTCATCCTCCCACCCTGTCATGACGACCATGTTGTCGAAAGACGTCCTTATTTTAAATTTTCCATCAAACATGTGAATAGTATAGCCTTGTTTTTGAATGTGCACAACAGACAACAAATTCCTACACAAATCAAGAAGATAGACAACATCATGCTAAAGAAAATCCAGGAATTTAGACAATTTGAGCATGATGGTGCCAATTCCCATAGGTTTGAGATTAGGACCATCTACAAATTTTATTGCACCCTTGACATTGCCATTAAATTCTTCAAAGAAGCCTCTTTGAAAAGTCATGTGGCAAGTAATACCAATGTCAAGCAACCAAGCATCTCTCCAAGAAGCAAATGAAGTTTTGAAAAAAACTTCATTTATGCCAATATTCCAATGAGCAATAACAAAATGAGCGGAATTAGAAGCTTTAATTTTTTCTTCCTTTTGTTCATTCTTTTCTTTGATCTTCTCCCATGGGATCCTACATGTCCTTGCATCATGTCCATTATTTCCATAATGAACATGGTGGATATAAGATCTCTCATGCACTATGAGATAAATGTTCACTCTCAAGGGCCTCCCATCCATATGAGTTCCATAGAGGGAAACATTGGCATCATTAA
>JZKD02S0259341.1:0-20854 GCA_000966675.3 Picea glauca
TGGAGGAGAGTGGAGAGAAAGTGTAGGGGAAAATACCTTTTATCTGGTCCAATATAAGATGTTGTAAATTTGCATAATGGAACATGGATTTTTCCCAATTGATCAATAGGCCTATAGCACTGCAGAATTTGTATAGGATCTCTTTAATTTATAGCCATTCCTGAAGAGTGCCATTATTCATGATGAGGACGTCATCGGAACATAGAAGATGCAAAATCTTGATGGTTCTATAAACCTTAATCCCAGATATCTTACACTAAATTTGTCCAGTTTTGAGAAGCAGACTTAAAGCTTCCATAACCAAAACGAAAAGAAGTGGAGAGAGGCGACAACCCTGCCTAAGTCCTCTGCCAATGCGAAAGAAGGAGGAGGGTTCACCATTGACCAAGATGGCAATATTTGCGCTCGCCACGCAACCCATTATCCATTTGACCATTGGCTGGCTGAAACCAGTCTGAGCTAGAATTAGTCTAAGGAAGTCCCAATCAATACAGTGAAACACCTTTGTAAGATCCAGTTTGAAGATGAGAAACTTGGAATTCTTATTTTTGATACCATGTAAACATTCCTGAGTGGTGCCAATAGCATCTAGGATCTGTCGCCCTTTTAGAAACCCCAACTGTTATTTCGAAAGGAAGTGAGAGAGAATGGGCTTGATTCTAGTGGCTATAATCTTTGAGATGAGTTTGTAGCAGAGGTTGCAGAGATCAATGGGCCCATAGTCACCAGAGGATGATGGAGAAGCAACTTTAGGTATAAGAGTGAGGAAAGTCGAATTTAAAGCACCTATCACCTTTCCCTTAAGCCTGGTATCCTTCACTAGTTCCAGAAGTTCTGAACCGACTAGATCGAAGAAATGCAAATAGAATTCCACTATCCAACCATCAGGGCCTGGACTTTTGTCCCTAGAGAAAGATTTTAGAGCAGCTGAAACTTCCTGTAATGTGCAAGGCCTACCAAGTAAAAGTGCATCTTCCCCCGTAATTGTATGTGGAAAAAGTCTAGCCACCGAAACTTGTGACTGTAGATTTGCAGTTGTGTTCTGCTCAAAGAAAGGCTGAAAATGTTTGATTGCTGCATCTTTTAAAGCAAGTTGGCCTTTGTGGATAGTTCCATCTTCAATTGTAATCTCCCATATGTTTTGCTCCTGCAAGCACTGGCATACTTATGAATTTTTTTTGTATTGAGGTCTCCGGACTTGAGCCAGTTTGCTCTACATCATTGTCTCCAAGTAATTTTGTCCATAAGGAGAAGTCGATTTCGCTCTGATTCAAGTTCTTTTAGAATCGGACAGTCGATTCCAGAAGTCCCCGTGCTGGTATCAGTAATGATGTATGCCCGAATTTCTAAGTCTAGGGCAGATAACCGTTGAGAATTTTTCTGTCTAATAGAGACAACCCACGATTTAATTCGGTCTTTTAGAACTTTTAGTTTCCACATGATACGATGTTGGATGCAAGGTTCTGATAAGAAGAGTGGATCCTTCCAGACTTCAAAGACGATGGAGGGGAAGTCTGCCTCTGTGAGCCAACCCGAATTGAGCTTGAATGGATATGCAAACTTGTGTGTAGTTGGATCCAGTTGCAGAATGATCGGTGAATGGTCGGAAATGTATGGTAGGCTAACCCAAGTACGAATCCTATCCACTGAAGTAATGAAGTGCTTAGAAAGGAGAAAGCGGTCTAGCCTCTTTGAAATAGATTATGAGCCCATCCTCCCATTACGCCAAGTAGGGGTCAGATGGTCCGAGGGAAAATCAACCAAGTGATGTGTTGTGAAGAGATTAGAGAAAAAGTTAGCTAGAGAGTCTTGAGCGGCAGAGGGCCCCCATATTTCACCCACAAATGTTGTAAGATTTAGATCGCCATCTATGATCAAGTTTTCAAGATCCAAAAGACCCTCGGCTTCAATCTTCTCCCAAAAGAACTGTCTGTCAGTACATGGACCATAGATGTTGAGTAAGTTGATCTGATTGTTTGTTGAACGACTAGTGCCAGACAATAGAATGCCTCCACAACAAAGGTAGGGATGGAAAGCATATTTGTCAGGATCCCAAGCCACTGCCAAACCTCCAGAGGTGCCAAGTGAGTTGATAGAGCAAATAAGCCAATTTGAATGAAACTGATTAAGAAATAATCTCGCCTTTTTGTTGTCTACCAGAGTTTCCTGGAGGAAAATGATGTCCGGGGAGATATGTGAAAGGAGTCTTCTGAAAGAGGCAAGTTTTAGATGGCCTCCCACCCCTCTGATATTGAGGGAGATCAAGATCATAGCTTAGCTCTTGCTAGAGCTTTCATACCTCTAAGCACCCCAATATCAGTGGTAGTGTGTGAAGAATCCTCAGAGTGTGAAGGTGGAAAGCCCTCCTTGCGACGGGCACTGCGGGTTTCGATCGGTGAGTGTTTGTATCCATGTCCTCTGGACCAAGTGTAGTCTTTAATCTGAGAAGTAGAAGTAGACTCAATTGTTCCCAACTCCAAATCAATGACAATTGAGTTATGTAAGGTTGGTCCCAGGTAAGTAGGTAGGGAAGAGGGCGAAATGACTTCTTTGAAGGAAGGTAAAAGAGCGTCCAGGATAGCTCCTAGAGTGTTTTCTCCAGGATATAACTCATGCAACCCCGAAAGACAGAGAGAATCCTCTAGTTCAAAAGCTTGGTCGTTGAAACTTCCCATCGCCTGAGAATAGGGAAAAATGTTTGAATGGGAAGGAACCCCATCCTCCAGAGGAAAGAAAGTAGGAGGGTTAAAAGCAGTAGTTGTAGTTAGAGTTGGCATGACAGAGTGTGATAAGTTATGTGAAAACGGTGGTACTGTGCAAGAATGTGGGTTAAGTGGGGGCTCAGAAGATAGAGTTGGCGGGACAGATTGTGGTAGGTTATGTGAAAGTGGTGGAGTAGAGGTGGGCAATGGATTAAAATGAGGCTCACCAGTGATGTCTAGGGTGTGTGAAGGTATTTGTGCACTAGAAAACAAGGGGGAGGAGGGTATGGTAGAGGCAGTTCGGGTGATGTTTGGTGTAAAGGAAGCCTGTCCCCTAGAGAGGAATGATGAGTTATCAATGAGATATAGTTCTAAGGAGGAGAGTGTGGCAAAAAAGAGTCAGACAAATGGTGTGGAGCTTACCAGAGAATGTGTCCAGAGCAGGAGTGTTGCCATCATCCAGATAGCTAGGAAGATGTAGGTGAGAAGGTGCAGATGGTGAGTATGATAAGGAGGCTATCTCGAGCATGGTCTCCTCCGAGATTTCCTCTTCAATAGTGCTAGTGCAGGTCTTTCTCAAGTGGTCCGTTTCTCTGCAAAATGTGCATCTGAAGGGGATGCCAAGATAATCTATCTTTTGTCAGATGATGTGACCTCTCCAATCTATGTCCATTGTTTCATGAAGACCCTCATGGATATCTAGTTCAACTAGAATCCTTGCCATTTTTTTATCTAGACCAGTGAGGATTTTGGAGTCTAAATTGATGAACCGGCCCAAAGAGTTTCCAATAGCCATGAGGGATTTCTCATTCCAAAGGTAGAGAGGTAGTCCAGGGAGGAGTACCCATAGATGTTGATGTCAAAAATATTCTTGTGAGGGATCGAAGCTCACTCTCCATCGTTTCAACATGAGGCTATTGTTGTCCATAATCCAAAGTCGTTCCAAGATGGTGGTGGAATACTCGGGAGAGTTGAAATGAAAGTAGAGCCAACCTCGCCTAAGGTGCGAGAGAGAGGGAACATAGCCCAGAATAGGCCTCCAAGTTTTTTCCATCCAAGTCTCCAGGTCGGTATTGCAGAGATGTTGGTATGAAATTCTTCCCACAAGACTGCAAAATGCCATGGATACAGTTTCTTCCAGGCCTATATTAGAGCCAAGAACTAATTTCTTCTTGGTTTTTTTAGAGACCCACGGTCTTGTGGAAGATTTCTTACCCCCAGGAGGAAGAGGGCAAGGCTTATGTGTAGTTCTAGAGGTGTTCAGGTGCTCACAAGAGGTCAAACGGGCTTGAGTGCTTTGAGGGGCATGTAAGAGGTCTCGTTGAGAAGTAGGATAAGTCAGACTGTAAGTAGGAGCAGGGAAAGGGAGGGAAGAACAATTGTTCGCTTGGGTATATGTACCTAGTGTTTTAGAAAGAGAGCTAATGGTTTGAGTCGGGGAGAAGAAGGCGGTGGGTAGTGTGGAGGAGTGAAGGATAACGATAGGTGATGTGAAGGAGGATGAGGATCGAGGATAATGAGAAGAGGCTGTGGGTTCATAGTTTGTGGTCAAGTGAGAAGTAAAAGAGGGAGACCGAGAATAGTTGGTGTGTCTGGTGAGCTCGTCGGTCAATGTGAAAAGTCCAGCATTGTTCCATATTGCCTCATCAACCGCACTCATAAGTGCGCTGACATCTGCCTCCATCTCTATGTATCTCGTGAGCAGGAAATCTATTCACATAAGAGGAACAAGTTTGTTCAAGCTATGATCTATTCACATAAGAGGAACGAGTTTGTCCGATCTATTTAACCAGTTCCTACGTGGTAATTTGTTGTGTTGTGGGTTGTGGGGGAATTAAAAACCACCATTCCAACATCTAGGAACTATGTATGTTCTAATCTGCATAGGATTTTATCCTTAAATCCTATGCTTTAAATCTCGTATTGTCTATTTGTCTATTGCACAAATGCATAAAGTCTCATACAATCGCTTATAACAGGAACCATGTGAAGCCGAATAACATTTAGAAAGGCCTCAGGGCTTCCGAGCAACATCCCTTTCACTACAAATCAAAGTGATGATATCAACACCAAATTCTTGGAATATATGATTGAAAGGTTCTCCAAGTCAATTGATGATCTGAGTACGATGTTCTCCAAAAAAATTGACGAGATGAACACAACGTTCTAAAAAAAAAATCTATAATGTGGCATGCAAAATGAATGATTGGGGCAAGAACCAAGACCAACTCAAGGGTGATGTTGAAGTAGTGAAAAGTAAGTATAGAGGAGTAAGTAGTGCAAACTTCTACTCTTATTTTCCACCACCACAACATTCATCCAATGTGGGTAGTTTTGGTGGTTTTACACACAAGATAAAAATTGATATGCCAAAATTTGATGGCTAGAATGACTGGGAGGGTGCAAGATGGATAAATAAATTTGAATTTTATTTTGAGATATATCAAACACACGACGAGTAAGAGAAAATTAACCTTGTATTGGTGCATCTAGAGATATCAACTTGTGACCGATTCTTATGGTGGATGCACCCTTGTGACTAGTTCTCATGGTGGAACTCAAAATCCCATGCATTAGCAAGAGACTAGGATATATTCAAAAAGAAAATTTTCAAAATATTTTAGGATATAGATGAGAACGAAGTTTTCACCAAACTCAATCGATTACAACAATCGAGCATAATGAATAAGTATTTTTGTGATTTGCATGTACTGGTCACTTACGTCAAAGAGCTATCCTATGAGCGCCTATTACAAATTGTCATTTCAGGGCTACAAGATAATGTAAATAATGAAGTGAAATTACTAAATGTCAAGGATGTAGAGAAAGTGAGACAAAAAGCTAGACTCGTTGAATAGAAATTGATGTTCTATTAGCAACCCCCTTATCCCCAATATGAAAATCAAGTTCAAAATATAGTCCTCCTAACAAAAGGAATTCACCATTAGATATAAAGACGGATAAAAATTGGTTTTTTAAATGTAAGACACCCAATTGGAGTCCATGCCATAAATGCAAGGACAAAAGTTCTACCCATGTGAAATAAATAATAGTGATATCATAAAGAAGAGGAAGCATGGGATACATCTACATCTAACATGAAAACTAACAATGAGGAATCTATAAATCCCGAAGAATCTAGCAATCAACATACCATTCCAACACTCTTTGTTGCTGCAATGATGGGTATTTCTCAACCCCGAGCTCTTAAAGTTTTTGGCTACATTAAGAAAACAAAAGTAACAATGCTTATAGATAGTGGCAGTTCACATAATCTTATAGATATAAGAATAACAAAGCAATTAAATATTTTCATCTTCCCTAACTTTGACTTTCGAGTTGCAATATCGAGGGACAAAACTACTTCCTACGATGGGAAATGCCATAAGGTAGAAGTGACTATCAATAACTATAATTAAGTTCTCTAATGTATGCCATCATGGTCGGGGCAATAAACATTGTCTTAGCAGCCCAATGGTTGGCCACTATTGGTACAATGGGGTTAATAAATCTACAAAAATAATTCCTAAGATTTTGTGAAATTGAAAAAAAAAATACAAATTTCATGGAATCAACAGACACCCACCCAAATATTCTTATCTAACAAAATGAAGAAAATCATTTAGAAAGGATCCCAAGCCTATATTTTACATTGTTATTCAATGGAGTGAGCACTTGATAAAATAAAGTAACCAAAAGAACTGGATAATGCATAGGATAAATATAATACCATTTTTAAGGATTTTCCTTGAGGTCTTCCTTCATAACAGTTGAGAGATCACATCGTGGAACTGATCCTTGGATTAGCTCCAATTAGGAGAAAATCTTATAGGCATTCTCATAGACACAAAACATAAATTAAGCACCTAATTCAATAATTATTAGATTGTGGCATAATAACCTGGAGCAAGGGTCCAAATTTAGATCCAATAATACTCATAAGGAAAAAGGATGGCTCTTATAGACTTTGTATCGACCATTGCACATTAAATAAGATTACCATTGAAGATAAGTTCCCCATTCCATTTGTGGATGAATTATTGGGTTGACTTTGATGGCGTTAAGTATTTCTCTAAGCTTGATCTAAAATCGAGCTATTACCAAATAAGACTATGAGAAGATGACATCCCCAAGACTACTTCATGTACCCATGAAGGCCTGCATGAATTCAATGTCATGCCTTTTGTATTATCCCACGCCCCAACTACTTTCCAGGCAATGATGAATGACTTGTTCCATCCATACTTGTGAAAACTTGTACTTGTGTTCTTTGATGATATAATAGTTTATAACAAAATTTGGAGGTTGCACCTCAAGCACGTTTCTAAAGAAACGAACTATAAATCTAAGTTTCTCTAAAATACACAATTTCAAAAGAAAAATCGTCCAAATCAGAGTCTGAAAAGCGAAAATATCACTACTTAAAAATGAATTATTTTGGGGTTTTTTAGTGACAACGACACAAATTATGCAATAGATGTCTTTTGATATAGTTCCCATCTTTCCATCAAACCAATACTAGAAGATGTAGAATGACCATGGAGTTTCATAATTATGGTCATAATAGAGATTATGGTCACTGTTGAGGGGCTTTTGATCATTTCAAATTACCTGCCTCAAAACCCTAGGCTCACAAAGGAGCTCCATTGAAAAGTAAGTGATTTTGTTCAAAACCCTAGTTCTATTTTTTGGGTTATAGCAAGCAAGATGCCTTTTACAAGAAAAGTTGAGGATATTAGTATTGAGGAATACATACATCTGAGAAAGTCAACTTGGAAAGAGAATTAGAGAGCTATGTCACACTATGGTTTCAAACAAGATGTTGCCAGGTGGTTGGAGTTGCTTAACCATGACAAGATGACGACACTTACAAATGAAGCATATGAACAAGTATTTTTATAGAGATGGTCTCGAGTAATGAAAAAGAATAAAAAAATCACTAAGGGTCTATTTTCAAGTGTCAACTTCCTACTACAGGTTCATGGATGTATTCATCAAGAGAAGGTCATTGTTTCTATAAACCTTAGTAGCAAGTGTTACCCCTCATTTTGCATAGGGGTAGTACTAGTGAATTTCTTCACTACCCTTGTGATTTCCATCACAAAGAGCTACGAATAGTTGGGGCATTCACTCGGTTTCATAGATTTTTGATGACATGGATGATGATGTGTTAGAGGTTTAACGATGTATTGATTGATCATGTGATGTGCTTCTTGAGGATGTATGGTTATGTTTTGGGCATTGGCTTCATCACGATCTTTAGGTATCTTCACGGTTCCCAAGGTATTTCACAGTTCCCAAGGCATGGGTTAAAACAATTTAAACCTACTTTCATGTACCAGGACTTCTCATGACATGCCACATCCATGATTTTGGAGCTCTCACTCTATTTGCACATTTGGAGGCATGGGTCACCTAATTTGAGGGGGTGTCCACCTTGGAGGATGCGTTGCTAATTCGTGATGGCTTCTATTTTGCATGTGTGGGCTTATTAGACTCTCCCTTGAATTGAGGAGGAGGTTAACATGATTTGAGGAGGAGGTTAGCATGATTTGAGGAGGAGGTTACACATTAGAGACCTCACATATGGTCATTGGAGCTAATTTTAGGGGGATTGTCCCTTGTTTTCATGGCGATGATTAAGTGTTATTCACACTCCACATGTAGAGGCCTTGTATCATGGGTCCGCTTGCTTGATTTAAGGATGACATCCACTTTGGAGGTTACTTTACATGTTGTATCACACTTGTTGATGGCACATCTCACCTTGGAGAAGATCTAGGAGGTTCCAAACCCTAGATCTAGGGTTGCATTGCATATTTTGAGGGCGGCCTAGCTTCGAGAGCAGTTATATTTGACAAGTGCCTAGAATTCTATTGGACTAATGCCATTAGATGTAGATAGGTTGCAGGATTTCTGATATAAGGTCATAATAGAAAATTGACAAAAAAAATGACACGATTATGGTGCTTTTAAAATATGTTGTGGGAAAATTTTCATCGCACTTTTTACCACTCGTTGGACTAATGTCCCACGTCTTTTTCTTGAGCATTTTTTTTATTTGGGGAGTTCATTGTTGATATGTGCCCATGGTAAAGAGTGCCCTAGCTCTAGAGGCCACATGACCCATGATTTTGTGCATCTATTGGAGGTTGTCTACCCTTGGAGAGCTACACATCCACCTTGTAGGAGATTTATGAGGTTTTCAATGCCTACTTTGAAGAGTTGGTCGTGGATCTATCCACTTGGAGGCCTTTAGAGGCTAGACATTGCACCTTTGACTCATATTCTTCCCTCTTTGATGGAGTCATCCCACTTTCTTGGGGTCTATTTTGGTTGGAGTATTGTACATGTGGCTTGACCATCTCATTATTTCATGTATTATTGACAAGTTAGTTGGAGGAAACAATTCTTTATTCTTCCCTAGGCTAGATGTAAGGATCTGACATGAGATATTATTATTCTATTATAAAGGAAGTTGAGCAACACTCTATATAAAGAGTTGTCCTTCCTCGTCGAGCATCAACAAACTTACTTTGGACAAACAAAGAACCAGAAAGGCATTCATTCTAGAGGTACATAAAGGACTAAAAGCAATGCAAGAAGATATCAGTGTAACACATCAACAACATGGAACCAAAGGAGCAACTAGAATCAAGATCGAGGTGGCAAGGAAGCAATTGGACCCCATATCAACATTTCACTAGGATGGATGGACACTCGTGCTTGGTACTAGTTGACTACATGGCTTAGTAAATTATATTATATGACTTCCTCCCATATTTCAAGGATGAAACACACGAAGGGGGATTGAAGTACCCAGAGAGGTACCCAAGGGGATAATGAATGTAATTAATATTTAACGTACTGACTTCATTTTTTTGACGAATTGATGGATTTGAGAAGGGATAATATGCCATATACATATCCATAAGAATTAAAACAATGACCAAATGGAGACTTAACCCCACACTAACCTACCATAACCGACTTTAAGTTATAATAGACATATGAAGTAAATGGATACAAATGCACATTGTTCAACACAAACTAATAACCATACCGTCTATTGGGAGAGAGAATAAAACTACCATTCCATGTTACATTTATGATGTAAGTTCATGTTTGTAAGACTATAAAATAAAGGTAGAAATACTAATTGACAACCTCACCCAATAATCACAAACTAAATGAAAATAGAAGCTGCACTGTAAACGTTGAGTAGTGAATAATTTATAACATTCAATAGTGGTGGCACAACACCTTACATTTAAAAATGAAATCTTAACTTTTGAATTATTGCATTCACTAACTATATTGTGTTTCAATGAGTGTTCAATGATCATTACATGTACTAGTGAATGAGATGAGTGTAGCTTACATTTTACATATAAGACATTAAAACTTAAAATTTATGTGTAAGAATATGTGTTTTCTCTTGGGAGGTCACAGGTTCAAATCTAAAGGGGGTGAGGTATGTACACTTTTGTAAACTTTAGTAGTCAAATTGATGTGCCAAGGGAGTCCCTTGTCCCACAAACAAACGGATCTCATACATTAATTTGGTGTCTAGCTCTGCTGCAACCTTAAAATTAGATTTTTATTACCATTATTATTCATTTTTTTAAGGGAAAAAAACATATCTTTTATTCTAGAAAGAAAAAAAAAACATATTTTGGAAGTGCTAAGGACACATTACAAAAAAAGATGAGTAATGTCCTCAAGTTCTAGTAGATTGACACAACCACTATAGTCACAAAAAAAGATAGGAAAAACACATTCCCATCAACATAAAAATAACCAAAATTCTACAAACAAAAATGATATAAAATCACAAACTAATATATTACATCTTTTAATAGCTAAAATTGAGACATTTACTAGAACTGTTAAAATAGATCATCAAATCTAGACTTAGAGANGGGGGTTGTCCCTTGTTTTCATGGCGATGATTAAGTGTTATTCACACTCCACATGTAGAGGCCTTGTATCATGGGTCCGCTTGCTTGATTTGAGGATGACATCCACTTTGGAGGTTACTTTACACGTTGTATCACACTTGTTGATGGCACATCTCACCTTGGAGAAGATCTAGGAGGTTCCAAACCCTAGATACAGGGTTGCATTGCATATTTTGAGGGCGGCCTAGCTTCGAGAGCAGTTATATTTTGACAAGTGCCTAGAATTCTATTGGACTAATGCCATTAGATGTAGATAGGTTGCGGGATTTCTGATATAAGGTCATAATAGAAAATTGACAAAAAAAATGACACGATTATGGTGCTTTTAAAATATGTTGCGGGAAAATTTTCATCGCATTTTTTTACCACTCGTTGGACTGATGTCCCACATCTTTTTCTTGTGCCCATGGTAAAGAATGCCCTAGCTCTAGAGGCCACATGACCCATGATTTTGTGCATCTATTGGAGGTTGTCTACCCTTGGAGAGCTACACATCCACCTTGTAGGAGATTTATGAGGTTTTCAATGCCTACTTTGAAGAGTTGGTCGTGGATCTATCCACTTGGAGGCCTTTAGAGGCTAGACATTGCACCTTTGACTCATATTCTTCCCTCTTTGATGGAGTCATCCCACTTTCTTGGGGTCTATTTTGGTTGGAGTATTGTACATGTGGCTTGACCATCTCATTATTTCATGTATTATTGACAAGTTAGTTGGAGGAAACAATTCTTTATTCTTCCCTAGGCTAGATGTAAGGATCTGACATGAGATATTATTATTCTATTATAAAGGAAGTTGAGCAACACTCTATATAAAGAGTTGTCCTTCCTCGTCGAGCATCAACAAACTTACTTTGGACAAACAAAGAACCAGAAAGGCATTCATTCTAGAGGTACATAAAGGACTAAAAGCAATGCAAGAAGATATCAGTGTAACACATCAACAACATGGAACCAAAGGAGCAACTAGAATCAAGATCGAGGTGGCAAGGAAGCAATTGGACCCCATATCAACATTTCACTAGGATGGATGGACACTCGTGCTTGGTACTAGTTGACTACATGGCTTAGTAAATTATATTATATGACTTCCTCCCATATTTCAAGGATGAAACACACGAAGGGGGATTGAAGTACCCAGAGAGGTACCCAAGGGGATAATGAATGTAATTAATATTTAACGTACTGACTTCATTTTTTTGACGAATTGATGGATTTGAGAAGGGATAATATGCCATATACATATCCATAAGAATTAAAACAATGACCAAATGGAGACTTAACCCCACACTAACCTACCATAACCGACTTTAAGTTATAATAGACATATGAAGTAAATGGATACAAATGCACATTGTTCAACACAAACTAATAACCATACCGTCTATTGGGAGAGAGAATAAAACTACCATTCCATGTTACATTTATGATGTAAGTTCATGTTTGTAAGACTATAAAATAAAGGTAGAAATACTAATTGACAACCTCACCCAATAATCACAAACTAAATGAAAATAGAAGCTGCACTGTAAACGTTGAGTAGTGAATAATTTATAACATTCAATAGTGGTGGCACAACACCTTACATTTAAAAATGAAATCTTAACTTTTGAATTATTGCATTCACTAACTATATTGTGTTTCAATGAGTGTTCAATGATCATTACATGTACTAGTGAATGAGATGAGTGTAGCTTACATTTTACATATAAGACATTAAAACTTAAAATTTATGTGTAAGAATATGTGTTTTCTCTTGGGAGGTCACAGGTTCAAATCTAAAGGGGGTGAGGTATGTACACTTTTGTAAACTTTAGTAGTCAAATTGATGTGCCAAGGGAGTCCCTTGTCCCACAAACAAACGGATCTCATACATTAATTTGGTGTCTAGCTCTGCTGCAACCTTAAAATTAGATTTTTATTACCATTATTATTCATTTTTTTAAGGGAAAAAAACATATCTTTTATTCTAGAAAGAAAAAAAAAACATATTTTGGAAGTGCTAAGGACACATTACAAAAAAAGATGAGTAATGTCCTCAAGTTCTAGTAGATTGACACAACCACTATAGTCACAAAAAAAGATAGGAAAAACACATTCCCATCAACATAAAAATAACCAAAATTCTACAAACAAAAATGATATAAAATCACAAACTAATATATTACATCTTTTAATAGCTAAAATTGAGACATTTACTAGAACTGTTAAAATAGATCATCAAATCTAGACTTAGAGACCCGATCATCTAAATACTCCTCAAAAGTTAACTGACTAACAAGTATAACAAGCCATGCCTGAAACAATGCATCAACTAATGTTTTTAACTATAAACCATACTCGATCTATCACATGATATCAAACTCATTTAAAACATTAAGACTAATGTGCATGTATCTTTTATGTATTCATCCATTGATCATATCTTATATATTTATTTTAAAATAGGAAAGTCTATCATTTTTAGGGTTATTGACATATCATTTGTTGATATGATTTCAAGATTTTAATGAGCAACAACATCATTGTGTGTAAATAAAATCTAGCCATCTAAGATAACTTGTTGGTGGTCCTTACTTCCACTCCGCCTTTTAGTCTTGAGCCATTAACCTATTTTTGTATCTCAAGAAGACAAACTCTTAAATAATCAAAAGTAGTTTTAAATCATACTCCAATACCAAAGAAAATGACATTAACCCCAATTTATATCTAGAAAAAAGGTAATACCCCATACTAATCATCGTTAAAACTCTAATAGAAAGTTCATATACTTTTCTCAAACTATATAAAACAATATATTATTATTATTTATTAATAATAATAAATTAAAATTTATTATTATTATAAAATTTTAGAAATTGATATATTTTTACATTCAAAAAAGACTTATTGTAATTTAGATTTTCGCTCCTATCAAATGACTTGGAGAGTTAATCTTATCAAAACATAATTTCTAACAACTTTGTAATTTAGATTTTCGCTCCTATCAAATGACTTGGAGAGTTAATCTTATCAAAACATAATTTCTAACAACCCTATCAAAGCTGTGTAGTTTTACCTCAAACTTTAAAAAGATTAACCCTTTACTTTTATGGAAAAAAAGACCATACCATTGATTGAATTTTTTTATGATTAAAATATATTTTAAATACATAAAAAAAATTTAAGATTAAGAAATTAATATTTGTGCCATACGAGGAGAATGTCGGAGGTTTTAAATACAAATCACTAATCTATCCGTGCGGGAATAATAATATGAAATATAATCACCAAAAATTAAACAATAACACCGAAAAAGTAATAATAGTACTAAATTACGATTGATAACCATTATTAGTCATTTTGAGAAGGTTAAAAAATAGTTATACGATATTTTTAATTATTCACAGTGCCGTTCATAGGCGGGAAGAACTTCAACGTTAATTGACGGACCTCGGAAAAACCACATGTCTGTCAGCCGTAAAGAGTAGATATAGCCAGTCCTCACAGTGCGAACGCCATAGCTGGAAGGTGGCAAAAACTGTAGGAAGAGTAAAAATTGTGAAGACAAAGGCATTTGGCAATGGCGATGGCATTGCCAATGCCTGGTCGGCGGACCTCTATATCTCTATTATGGACCTCACTAAAATGGCGGCCGTTTTCGAACAAAATGCTTGGCCACGAAAATAGCGGCCCGGAACCTCTGTTTTCGTCGCACGATAAATTTGGAGTTCATTTCCTACTTCAATACACGCTCTGGAACTGTCAACGACAAAGGACTTATTACAATTTCCGGTAAGTTCAATGCTATTATTATTTAGCAGGAATTCCATATAGCTGGTTTAATAGTGCTTCTTTATTTTAATATAACCAGCGGTTAGAACATCCCCGGGAAGTTCTTTTTGTGTTAGGTTAATGTGCGTAGAATCATCTGCTGGTAACGTTTGGCTTAATTTAGCGTAGGAATTGTCAGCTCATCTAAAATCTGGGAAGAAATGGCAAATTTACGGATAAATGTTTGGGGTTCGCATTCTTTAAAAAACAAAGAGCAAATATTTTGGCCAAATTGTGCTAATTTAGGATTTGCGAATGTTTTCACAAGAATCATTGGAAACGTACGGCCATCACCCGAAGGTACTATACCATTTGCGGTTTTAATTCGGAGGGGGTGGCCAACTTAACGGCCATGGCAGTGCTATCGCTTTTTGGCCACCCTTGTAGGAAGGAGCCGACTATTTTATGAAATTGAATCCTTGTGGGGCTAAGCCAATAGCCTGCTTTCACCAACCGGGTTAACCTCTCTTGGCCAGAAATGTGCTAATTTAGAAATCTATTGCGGTCGAATTTGTCAAACACTGGCTATCTGGTTAAGAATGGTCCACTAAATGGTCCTTTTAATCATCATCATCGTTGTACTCTTCTTTATTTTATTTTTTCTTTGCACAAATCTGAAAAAGATACAACTTATATTAACATAAAATTACAGAGTACGAATCAGCTCACATCTATGTAAAGACAACAAGAAGGTCCTTTAAAGAGATTAAGCTTGGGGGCATAGTACTTAGCATCTTTTCTAAGAAGAACGTCCTTTGCTATAGGTCAGGTCTTAATATCAACATACAGCATCGCACTAAAAGATTCTAAAGAAAACTGTGAACCACTGAAAACTTCTGCATCTCAACCTCCAAATAAAGTATAAATAAACTATCATAATGCAATGCCAAACTCCTCCTAAGTAAGGTGGACCAGCCGCATCAAAATTCCCTAGCAGGGCATCTTTCCACAGGAAATATGTGCAGAGGATATGATTCCAAGAGGTCCAAATCAGATCTTGGCAATATTTAGCATATTTGCACTGCCAACAAATATGCTGAACTATTTCAGTGATGCCACATTGTGAACAATGTGCATCTGTGAAGCTAGACTTAACAGGCTTAGACTTCAAACATAAACCTTGATAGACCACCGCCCAAGAGAAGACCCTGAATTCCCGCGCTGTGTTTAAATGCACAATCCATCTCCTTTCTTCATCCTCCGTACTTCATTTTCTGTTGAGAATCTCTTCCAATGGATGCTTCACATAAAGAATCTAATATAGTTGGCGTATCTTGTAAATCCAAATCTTCCCTTTATAGCACCAAATCCAATCCCTCCAGAGTGTAATAAGATTATTGCTATTCTATTCAACTTGCATGTATCTTTTGCAGGGATGAGGCTTTGTAATTCTTGAACCACAACTCAATGCGACTTGAACAGGTCTTTTTTTTGAGAAAGCAAGGACTAAGACTTCCAATCACCCCACACAAAGAGCCTCTTCTTGGCTATTCACTTAGGTAAGAGTCTCTCTTAATAAGAGAGGGGAGTGTTCTAAGCCTTCCAAGACTAAATGGTTTGACTATGCAAATCATAACCCCTTCCATATACCAGTGTCTTCCATAAAAGATAAGGTGCAGCCTTCCTCCTATCTTCCCAATTTTGCTTAAGAATGGGTGAACTATAAATCTTAAAATTTGTCAGAGCGACTTACATACATAAAGTGTAATGTACCCATTACCAGCAACCACAAAATTGTTGCTTTGATACCAATCTGTGACGTACCCATCGACCGGGTACCTCAAAATTCACATTCTTGGGCAAATTCCAGATTTCTGTTATCGTTATTTAATTAATCAAGAAACATGCATGTCAAACAAGAACTCAAGGGCACAAAATTGTAGAAATTTAGGGTGCACAATTTCATACAAACCAAGATGATGGTGGAGAGAAAACAAGGAATAGATTTCTGTTGTCCATTAGATCTTCACGAGAACCTGCATGTAGGATGCCACAGTCAATGTTTCAAACCTACAGTGCAGTTCACCATCAGGACCAAAAGGTTGAATTGAAAGAAATGCTGATCTATGGTGGACAGTTAATACTTTTATCATAGCAGTTGAAATTACATTGTCTCTATCCTATAATTTACGTTATTATTATTATAACGAATCCATCGTTGCTGGAACAATGGAATCTAATTGCTATTTATAACACCCCTAATAGGCTACATCGATGACCTAACCCCTAACCTTAACATTTAACATTAGATTGGTTACATGTCACTATTCTAAAGTGACCATTACACAAATGTTTATATATGTTCACTTAAATATTATTAGAGTGTTAATAATCCAACACTGCCTTTAATATGAAAATAATATTTCTCATTTGTCTAATACCCCTAAATACAAAATGCTCAAAACATTTTTATCATTCAAAACTTTTACAACAAAAAAAATGTTTACAAAATTTTAAGATGTGAATATCATATATGTGTCCACCTCTATCCATGAAGGCATCTGGGTAACCAATTGCCATTGGTTCTCTGGGTATGTAACCAACGTACATGTCATGTCTTCATCAAAGCAACAACTACCTCAGATGCATGTCTCTTCATCAATGCTGCAAAACTGTCATCACCTTCATGTTGAGGGCAGAATATCACTGAACTCCCCTAGACAATCTTCCAACTCTATTAGATTGGCAGCACCATCACCATCATGTAGCTTCACATTGAAGGCACAATTCTGTTGAATTTCCCTAGCCAATTAGTCAAACTAAGTATTCCTACGTAAGTACCCTTTGTCTGGAGACTTACCTGAATTGCTTATCAAAACAAGTAGTGTCTATCACCCTCTTCAAAATCTGAATTTCATTTTTGTAAGTCCAACAAATTTGCAGATCCTACAATTCTAAACCTTTAGATCTGGCAATGACTTTTTTCATCAGATACAAAGTGTGCCGAGTGTCTCACGTTTTCACATACCTGGAAATTCTGTTCCAGTCTTTATGAGTCAACTATTTGAGAACACAACTGGAGTCTGTCTAGAAACCTTTGTCAAACACTAGGTGTCAAATATTGTTCTCGTGTTCTTGGAGATTTTTTGTCAGACATTAGGCATCTTTTATTATATAATTGGAAATACCTCTTACTGCCCTTCTGGAATAAATCTGGACAGATTTTGGGCAAGATTTGTGGTTCTGTGCTAGGTGCGCAAATTGAGCATTTCATCTCTAAAACTTGTCACCAATATATTAAACATTTTTTAAAAGTTTATTCCGGTCGTAGTTTTGTTTTAAGTGCTATTAAATTTTCATCACTCAAACTCACAATAATCTGTACAAAGATAAATAGATTAATTTTTGGAAAACACCAAGTACCTGCCATGTGATCTAAACACTTAGCTCCTCAATGCCTGCAATTTCTGGTATTCTTTTCCATTGGACATCAAACTTCTGTTGAACCAAAACTTGGCATCATGAATAAGTTCTGGGCATTCTCATTTGATGTCTGGACACACTGTGTTTGCAATTCACTGCACTTGCTGCCTCAATGTATTTGCCTGCACACATGATCTTCCATGTTTTTTCCAGTTGTGACATTGTCAATAATTGCCTCTAATTTCTGGTGAGAGGTATAAGCATTTGGTCTGGCATTTTTTAGTACTTGTTGGCGTAATGCAGGTGGTGTCTCAATAGGTGGTTCTCCTTTTCCATTGTTGGTCGTTCTGTCTACAGGTTTCACTTGTGACCGATTTTATGCCTTGTGCTGATGTCGCACTTATGCCGATGTCTCTTTGTTTCTTGCAATCTCTATCTTCATAGTTCATATACAGGTTTTCAATGTATTAATTGAGGTATTTGCAGTCACTGATGAGGGCCCCTAGATTTGTAATCATGGAACCCTTGATTTCATTCTATTTGCAGTGGTGCTGTCTAAACTTTCTATATCCTCACTTTTGATGTAGACCTTTTGCTTCACAGGCTTTGATTTTCAATCCTCAAGTACACTCATATTTTTTTTTGTTTTTTAAATGTAAGGCTTTGTTAAATTTCTCTCCTTTAAAATATATAGTGTTTTTCTTAATTCAAAGTTTAACTTGCCTTGGATGGGATCTCAAGAACATGCACTGCAGTTCAATGTAGATACACAAATTCTAATGTTGGACATATGCTATGTCTTTTCTCCACTCTTGGCTCCAATTGCAGACTTCAAACTCTGATATTGTTCACATCTTCAAACACTAGTCACAAGCATAGGACAATTATGCTCAGATACAATGTATAAATTTAGGGTGCACACACCCATGTAAATGAAGATGATGGTTGAGATAAGATATGATAATATTTTTATTAGTAATTTTATAGAAAAGACATTAGATCACCATACATGTGTGTCTATTGAACCTCTAATGGGAAACAACAATTTAACCAGCTAACCCCTAACCTCAACATTTAACACTACATGGGTTACATGTCACTAATATAAAGTAACCATTATACGATTATACAAGCATCTTTTTTCCTCGACCTAAATATTATTAGAGTGCCAACAACAATGTGATATAAAGAGATATGACGAGTTTGCTCTGCTTATCATGTATTTGCGTCGCTACAGAGGATCTAAGTTCATATTGTTTTTATCAAGAATGGAATTGATGTTCTAAGGATCTAATCATTGTTCATACAAATTTTAATAGCTTAATGGTTGAGAGTAGAGACCTTGTACATTCACCTTTTTAAGATAACATACCATCTATTTAAAATAAGAATAGACCTTATTGAAGGGGTTCTTTCATGCAAAGAAAACCCTTATTATCATAAGGTAAAACCATCTCAATATATTCAGTGTTCCACAGGGATGTGTCCCCATTTGTTGGGGGCGCATTCCCTACGCTCTTAATGTTCCCTGGACTTGGGGACTGTATTAGGGACTTCCGTTGCCATCTACGGTATGCCCTTGGTACTTGGGGGTTTGACTGGGGACACATGCCCTGCCCCCTCAATACTAAGGGTTACTCTAGGATGCTCTCTATGGTGGTGCATCCTCTTAAAACCAAAAATAAGAAAAAACCATAAAAGACTTAATTTTTCCTTTTAAAGCAAGGTCATGGTCCCTCTATCCTTACCTTCCCTTTTCTTCTTTTTATAACCCCGACAAATCCTAACTATTTTTATTTCTTACCTACAACACATTATTTTGAGCACATTAAAGTGGTTGAAGTTGGGTTTTTGGAAATAACAAGCTTTCAGAGGCAAAAAGTCATGGACAATAGTGTAATGTTCCCAAGCCAATGTGCCAGGAACATCATGGTTTTGGGTGTCTTTTTAAAACTTTTCTGGTTGTGGTATTTCGTCAAACACTTTGCTGATTTACTTGTTTACATGTGTTTACTTGCAGGTTGACCTCTTGATTTCGGCCTTAGGGTTTAAGTTGATGAATGTAATGTGTGTTGCAGCAATAAACAAGAAGATACAATACTGGAACATACCTCAACCATATGCAAGATCAATAAGATGATAGACAAGCCAAAACACTACAGATCTGATTTTATTCATAATAATAGAAGAACCTGCTACAATGAAGATGTCGATCTGGATTGCACATCAGATGGCTAGAAGGTAGGAGCTGCTACAAAATGCTCCAATAGAAGACGACAAGCCTCCAAAGGCCGGATATCCAATGAAGACCGATGCAAGAGTAGATCTGGGCCGTTTGAGTGCCAAACCCCAAGTTGGAAGATGCCACGCTCTAGTAGAAGACTAAAACCCTCAATAATTCGGCCCTACTGTCAAAGACCTCCAAATGCTACACTGAAGATGCTGAACTGTAGATCAGGATGAGTAGAATCCCCTCCTGAAATCTCAAACCGAAATACCAAGGGAAACTCCTCCAAATGCTGAATCCTCCAATGAAGTTGCGTCCTCCTGAAAACTGCCAAACCCTACAATTTCGGCCATGATGAAGGAGACCTCCAAATACTCCGCTGAAGATGCTGAACTGTAGATCGGGATGAGTAGAATCCCCTCTTGAAATCTCAGATTGAAATACCAAGGGAAATTCCTCCAAATGCTGAATCCCCCAATGGAGCTGTGTCCTCCTAAAACTGTCAAACCCTACAATTTCGGCCCTGAGGAAGGAGACCTCCGAATAGCCCGCTGAAGGTGCCGAACTGTAGATCGGGAAGAGTAGAATACCCTCCTGAAATCCCAGATCGAAATACCAAGGGAAACTCCTCCAAATGCTGAATCCCCCAATGGACTTGCGTCCTCCTAAAACTCTCAAACCCTATAATTTCGGCCCTGATGAAGGATGCCTCCAAATGACCTGAAACTCGCTAGAAAGGTAGATCGGGACACTGCAAGTCACTGAGTGAAGTCTCAGGATCATATCTGA
>JZKD02S0259352.1:0-20854 GCA_000966675.3 Picea glauca
TTTGAAAGAGAATATCAGTTCAACGCCAGTTCTTGCACTTCCAAATTTAAGACAACCTTTTGAAATCCAAACAGATGCAAGCAATTATGCAATGGGAGCAGTTTTGCTACAACATAGTAAGCCCATTTGTTTTCATTCTGAAACTTTTAATGGTGTCGTGATTAACTATCCTACTTATGATAAGGATTTGTATGCATTGGTACAAAGTGTGAAAAAATGGAAACATTATTTGTTTGGGAAAGAAACCATTGTTCACACTGATCATCAACCACCGCAATACTTACAATCACAAACAAAGTTACAACAATCTAGGCACTTCAGATGGATGGGTTTTCTACAACAGTTCCACTTGGTCATCAGGTATAAGAAGGGCATTTATAACAAAGTTGTTGATATGCTTTCAAGGCCTATTATTAGTGCTTCAATTATTCTTAAGCATAGTCCTATCATGCATGAAAGTTATGTTGAGCAATATGCTTTGGATACTGATTTTAAAGAAGCATATGAAACTTTGTGTCATTCTAACCATGTTAAGGAATTGGATTACCATGTGCATAGTAATATTTTGTATCATCTTGGCAAGCTATGTAATCCATAGGGGGAAAGAAACAACATCATAAGAGAATCCCATTCTTCTCTTATTGCTGGTCATTTTGGTGTAGGCAAGACAGTGGCTAATTTGCAAAGATACTGCTACTGGCCTAAAATGAATGGAAGTGTTTCAAGATATGTTCAAGGATGTTCGTTATGTGCCGCAAGTAAACCTAGAAATCGAAAGTTGGGTTTGTATACTCCACTTCCGGTTCCTTCTCGTCCTTGGGAAAGTATTTCTATGGACTTTGTAGGAGGTCTACCTATGTGTAGACGAAATCATGATTATCTTTATGTTGTGGTTGATCGATTTAGCAAAATGTGTATTTTGATACCTTGTACGAAGCAGGTTATAGCTGAACAAATGGCACAAATGTTCTTTCAAAATGTTTGGGTGCATTTTGGATTGCCTAAATCCATTATTTCTTATCGGGATTCTTGATTTGTTGGAAGTTTTTGGTCGAGTTTATGGGCACTCATGGACACCAAACTGAAAAAGAGAACAGATTTTCATCTGCAAACAGATGGTCATATGGAAGTGGTAAATAGAACGGTGGTACAGCTTCTTCATGCTTATTGCAACAAGCATCCTAAACTGTGGGATGTGCATTTACAATACATTCAGCATGCTTACAATCAAGCTAAGCACTCTTCAACTCAAACGCCGGCATTTGAAGCATGTTTTGGCTATTTGCCCAAATCTCCTTTAGATTTTATCTTTGGGAAGGATATTTCTATTGATGGTCAATATGACATTGATAGGGTAGAAAAGTTCATTGAACAAATTCAGTCTATACATCAAATGGTGCAAGAGCAGTTGGAAAAGAGTTAAGCCAAGTACAAGACAAGACATGACAAGCATCATGTTGATCACAGTTTCCAAGTTGGAGATGAAGTTTGGATTTACATCAGGAAGGAGAGGCTTAAAGGAGAAGGTAAAAAATTGAAGCCAATTCGATATGGTCCTTTCAAGATTATCGACAAGATTGGTAACAATGCCTTTCGTTTAGATTTGCCTCCTTATATGCAAATGTATGCAGTTGTTAATGTTGAGAATTTGAAATTGTATGAGCCTCCTTTGATTGATGATCAAGGAGAGCATGCTCAACTTCCTTCTATAGATGATTTTTCCCCAGAATATCTTACAAAATTGCATGAAGACACCATCCTTGATAGGAGAATGCGAACTTCAAAATGAGGAAATGTGGAGTATATTCGAGTTGGTATTAAAGGTACAAATCCAAGCAAAGCTAAGTGGATTGAGGTTGGAAAGGTGAGGGAGCTATACCCTCATCTTCAGATAGACTGAAAATAGTCTTTTGGAGGTCCAAAACCTTTCCAATGGGGAGGTGTGATCCAGGGGATCAAATTTTGCTCAAAAATTCAAAGTGCTTGGAATGGCTTCAAATTGAATGGGAGTGTAGGCCTCATCGTTACGAACCCAATGCAACTCATTTGGGTTCAAACAGACGTCGAGAGCGAGAGATATCGTGTTCTATTCAAAATGACAAACATGCCAATTTTTCAAAAATGAGAGATATTCTTCAATTTTTGGCCAAACGAGGTGCCGAAAAAGCCCAGCTAGGGAATTTTGGATGTTATGAATCCATTGGAGTAGAATATTTGGCATTTTGAGAATTGTAAAGCACATTTTTTTTATCACTTTGAGCAAATAATACAAATGATCCATTGGAAGCTGGACCAGGAGATGTAGCCCAAGAGAGGGGTGAACTCCTTTATCATTTGTTGTGTTATGTGTTTTATGTTCACTTTTTATTGATGTTGTTTATATGCATCTTTGAAGAGTAATTTTCATAAAAGTTGTGTTTGCAAATTGATCTGTTTTCATTTTAACACATAAATTTTACTTGCAAATATTTTCAAGAATACAAGTCTTCTTCATTTTTAGATCACCTGACAACTCACCTCTTCAGCAACAACATGGGCCTGACAAACTGCCTCTTCAGTAGAAACACGAGCTTAACAACCCACCTCTTCAATTCCCTAGCTTTCACCCCAATACAGAAAATGGAAACTAGGTATGGATGATGGAATCCTCCTCATTGAATAATGATGAGGGAATGACATCAAAAGATGGGGAATTACAATATATCCCCAAATTATATATGCATGTTCCATATGTGACACCTAGCACATAAGGGACTAACATTTTCCCCCTTTATGTAATTCGTTATCTCTCTTTAGAAATTTAGGATAATATTTTATTCCATACTTTAAACTTTTAAGGAATATAATATTCCCTTGGGATTAATCCCCCTTAACCTTAGACTCTTAGCCCCCCTTTCCCTTTCTAGTATATTTTATCCCCACATCTCTTTTGTTTGGTCGTTCTGCAACAATGGTGTGATTTTCATTAATAGTATGAATGATTACATGTGACAATAATAAGCTCTCTGTCCTTTTAACATCTAGGATCTCTGGCCTGATAATCACATAGGCACTCTGGCCTATAATATATTGGCACGCCAACATATAACATGTGTTTACAATTACACTAGGGATTAACTTGGGGGTATTACATTCCACTCTCCCTTATTTATGCACTGTCCTCAATGCATTATATACAATATGCATTCACAAATATTCAAAAAGCTCCATGCCTTTGCTATTGAATTTTGTTATCCTCTTGGTTCTCTACTTTCCAAGCACCAAATTTCTATATCCATGCTGTAGCTGGAAGCCATCTTCTCTACTCCATAGATATGCTTCAGGAAATAATTCATCTCACTGTTCCATCTGACACACCCTCATGATTATAGCTACCATGCCATAAGTGTATTTGAGTTTCCTCTTCCTTTTTGCACTCATATTCCACACTCAGGTATCCTTTCATTGCTACACAGTCCTTTAGCAATCCCTCATGTCAAGAATTTCACACACAAGGAGGGTGCCAACTCGTTACCAAAACCACCAAGGTTATATATTTATAGGGCTCCAATGTATCCAACAATAGCTCTTCTTCCCAAGATTTCTATCTTCAATAAATATTATCTCATCTGTATCACACACATATAGTCATTATGAGACAATATTATAAAAATTCATTTATAAATTCAAATTTATTTCATAAGGTATTTCAACTTTTTCCCAAAATATGAAATTATATCTCATAATTTTCTTGGTTGTTGCAACAACATGCATCAATATTTATTATGGATTTCTACATCACCATACTCGAGACCATTTTTCCTGCAATGTTTCCATCTTGCATTCAATCAACAAATTATTAGTATTTCATGTACCATAAGATTCTATTGTAATTCTTACAAAGGCTCACAAGTGATTTTAAAATTGTCTACGCTTAACAATTCAATCACTACTATCAAACTATTTATTTAATAGAATGAAATTATCATCCTCTGCATGTGCATGTTCAAGAATTAAGATTTTCATTCTTTCATTATCATGATTTTCATTACTCTATTCTTTGAACAGAAATTTCTGGTAGTCAATGCTCATGTGATTACTTTAGTGTGCAACTTGCTCACTACAATGTCTAACAACCCTTGAAATGTTCTCAACTCCATGAGTTAGTAATAATTGTAACATTTCAACTGTTAGCATACTTATTTATTTTAGATAACATATATGCATGGATTCACAAAAATGCACTCAACAATTGCATTCAATCCTAACAATTTTATCTTGTATAAGTACAACTTTACCACTTACACACTTTCATGATTTATCCATACCTACGGTTCAATTTGTTCTTGCATTAGCTTAATAATGCTCTATATCTAAGCCATGTATCTCACCATTGGTAAATTGGAAAGTCTGGCCAATGCCTCAACACATTCTCCATACACTTCATACTGCTTTCTCACCATTCAGATGCCTTCCTTTTCAACCCAAACACTACACCAAGAATATAATTTTGTGGTGTTAATTAGTATTAACAAAAAGTTTGCAATCCAAACATTATTTAGAATTAGAAAGTTCATTGGATATTTTGTGGTACATAGCCTTTCCATAACCAACCATTTCATGGTCTCATACATGACCATCTTTACTGACATCCATTCCTATAACAGGGTCACACCCTTTATTGCTTTGGTTATTAGCTCATAACCACCAAATCCATAATATGCTATTACATAACTTGTATGCATTCAAAATCCAAGTAGCTTTTATAATTATTATATGCCTCCATCCTTTACCACACCTAGTGGTATCTTATTTCCATCAATGCATTCAAATTATGCAATAATGTAATTTTATAGAATAAACTATGGCTGGGGAAATTCTTACCTAAATTCCCTTTTAGGAATTATGTAATATAAATATATAAAACTCATACCTATATAGCTGCCATTAAATAAATTTAATGCTACATGGCTAGCTCTTATTAATAGGAGCTTCCTTCATATGGATGTCTTCCATATGTAGCAACGTCATCAACAACACTTGCAACCATGCAATAATTATTTATTTCTTGTAATAAAAACCATCATTAGCAACTTTCATAATCATATATAGCAATAGAATACTTCTAGTCATCATCATGTTATATATATATATATATTATAGCATATCTTTATGCACTAATATTCCATCACTAGCATGCTCATAAATGCATATGCATTCCATTTTCCTGTACTATGTATGGCTGTCCAACAATCCATAACATAATTGATTCTACAATAATTGTAGCAACCTCTTTCTCCCTATACCACTTTTCCTTGTTGTTCTTGGATATCTCAAGTCGTATTGAATTCTTGTATCCTTTTGCACTCTCATTGAAATCATTGCACATGCTTGGTTCTATCTTGAGTACTTTTCCAACATATTCACTCTTGGCTACTTTTTCATTTCCAGACAAATAATATGTTGATATTAAATTTCAGCATTCCTCAATTTATGGATCCCTCTGATACAACACCCACATGATCAAATTACATAACCACTCATGATCTCTTATTGGCCTTTGGATATTCAACATTAATTTATTTACTGGACCAAACTGATTCAACCTTCCCTTGACTAAACACATCAGAACTTTTAGTTTCTTGAACCATTATTTTCTCCTTTCTTGACTCATTTGGTTTCAACTTGACTTTCATAGTCAATTTCTATCATATTGCAATGCTACACAATGTCTTATTTTCTTATCTTCCTGGATATTAACTAGCGGTAGTTAACATCGCTTTTGCTTGTCATCATAAATTTTAGTGATACTTCCAATCTCCTGGAATGTCACCAATAACTCTTTTCCACTTGATATGGGTTCTTTCAGGTACCCTCTCTTCTGCATACCAAGTCAACATAGAACGATTTTCTTCCTTGTGGTTCCTTATTGATTTCTTTTCAAAAAATCATCTCCATGCTTGAATCCTTTTGGATTGACATCCCAATCTACTTTGGGAATGCCTTCAGAAGGTACCATCATTCTCTCTATATGTATCAAGAATATCCTTTTTACTATTATCAAAATACCTTATGTGCTGCCATAGACCTCCAATAATTAGGCATCCATATAGTGGCACATTCTTATTTTATCTCCAACTATTATTCATGGGCTTTACTCACTTCTAGGATTCACTTAATTTATGGGATTCATCTTCTATAATTCTGATTGCATCCCCCTAAAGCTAATATTCACATAACACATTGTTTATGCATATCTTTGCACTTCTTCAGTATGTACACACCTTCATTTATTCACATCTAAAGTTCTATCATCCAACCATGCTTCCACTACACTACTTTGACCACAATCATGGAGGTGTTATATACAAGATTGTAGGACCAATCCTTGGAGATGTTACATCTTATTTCCATGTATACACTATATCTTTCTTTATCAGAAGACTAGCATATTGACATATAATCTTTTTAGAACAATTCTTTGCACAATGTACTACTTTATTTGTATATGGACACTCTTTATAGTGAATGGATATTCACTACTTAATCCAATAAATATTTCACTCGTGTGACCTGATTCCATTGAGTGCTTTGATTAGCATAAGTGAATTGGTCGTAGTAAAATTCCAAGCCTTCATTGTTGTACCTAGATTCATGTCTCGACATTCTTCCTTTTTGTTTCTTGATCATCTTGTGAGGCATCTTGGCATAACACTCTTTCCTTGAGTATCTTTTCTCATCTTTAACCAAGGTTCAAATCCTTTTACCCGTTGTCTAACCACCTTTCATGAACCTATTCTTTGCATCTCCATTTGTACCCATTGTACATGCATTAGCATAAACTGCATATGGGATTTCTTACATAACACCTACAATTGGTATGCATATTTGTCAGCTGGAATTTCTTTTCCAAATCATATTTCCATTGAAATTATTCTATATTACTCTTTGAGTATTGACATTTTTGGTTGGTCGCTGCCTCAAGCAATCATTCCGCATATGGTATGCCCATTGGCATCTAGAATTCTTCCTCAAACAAGAATTTCATTAGGGGCTTCCCATGTCACTCATTGAACCCAATAGTTGATCTAACAACTTATTAAAGAAACCAAATGTTCAACTTGAATATCTATATTTATTCTTTTGTCTCTTATATGTAGGCATTACCTGCATTTTATTTGTTCTATTTATAATCATAACAACTGAGAGAAATTCATATAGCCACATTTGATGGTTAAAACTTATGATGTACAACTATGGGACATATGCATACTTTTCCCCTTTTAAGACCACCATAACTCTCCTTGTAACTTCCTAGAAATTTTGTTGTTCAAATCACAATTATGGGTGTGCAACTGAACTCCACTGTCCCAGACCTTTCCAATGATTTTTCTCTTTCTCAATTATGTATTATGAGAAGAAATTTAAAGTCATTTGATTATTACCAAAAAAATCCTTCAAACATGTGCAATTGTTTTTTTTAATTGTGCTTATGCACCCTTGTAGTTGATCCTTAGGAAATTCAACAAGAACTCAATGGGGTTCTCTCATTCCCACATTCTGGTCATTCTGATAAATTTTCATCCTTATCTAAGCTTCGAGATGTTAGGTACAACGTGATGAAGTTTAAGGCCAAATTACATTTTTATCCCTGAATGTTATAGGTGCCTTCTATGCTCTTCAGTGCATTTTTTGTGCCCATATTTCTATTTTTAATCTTTAAATGTCTTCTATGGATCAATAGCTTTCCATAGAATGCTCCTATGTCTCAATCTGATTCAAGAGAAGGAAGTTATGGCCTTCAAAAGTTAACTAGGTCTTAAAATTTACGCTCCATTGTTTGGGATGTAAATCCCTCACATTAACCCCATTTGACGAATGGTTTACACCATTAGAAATATCTCTCCAAGATCTATTATTTGAGATGTAGAAATTTTGTGTCTTTAAAGGACAGTAGTTTTGAAATTTTCTTCTCAAAAACGTTGTTTAAGCCTCTGAAAATGGCCTCCTAGTTAAAAACCTGGAAAATACCAAAATTCTCCATTATTTATTATTAATTTCTGATATTTTAAATAAACTTTCTGTTTAATGGGATATTGACGTAGAATCCTAGTCCACCTAGAACTCATAAAAGGATTCCATGTGATTTCTTTACCCCTCTGGTACTACCTCGTCAACCTCTTACCTCCCTCTTCCTTCTCTTTTATCTCCTCCTTCATTTCTTGGCACGCACAGGACTGTAATTGTTTTCAACCCCTACAACCCTTGGTTGCCGATGTGACACCATATCATTGAGTCGTAGGGATGGGAGAGCCCCATCACACACCCATTTACCATGCATGCATGAAATTCCATGCCGTTACGATACAATCATCCATTGTGAAGAGGGATCAATGATCCAGATCATTCATGCATTCACAACATACGCGAAGCATAAGTGGAAAGGGATCACCTACATAGTGGTTTATACTAACCAGTCTTGGACACATGGAGAATTGAGGATGTACATGAATCCCCAACAGTGGTTTTGGAACCACCTCCTAACCATTTGTGTAATCTAAAGAGCAATATCGCTCTCATACCATATAATTTTTTGAACCTCATCGTCCTTGGTCACCTACATAGAACCTTTGTATTGGGTTGCGGGGATGGGAGAGCCCCATCCCGCACTCATGCACCTAAACATGCAAAGCTTCATGTTGGTGGAATCCAAGGATGGTGATTTGGGGCACGATCAATGATCGATGACCCACACTCAACGCAGATCCCCAACTTACCCAATCATTAATAGAGGAGGAAGGTGTCGCAGAAAAAACAAAGAATTTTCTCTTCCATCTATGTGTCAACACCTAGTGTCAAGAGGATCCCCCTTTGGTGGTTTCCAAAACCACCAGGGCACCATTCGCATAACTAAAGAGCATTACCGCTCCAGTGAAGCAGTAATCCGCCAAGTAGGAAAGACATCGACCATTGTGGCACTAGGTCACCTTCCACCTCTTTCGCCATGCCATCGTGTACCTGAAACCAGAGAAATATAAGTCACCACTCTACCATGTCATCTAACACGTGGCTTCCATGTCATAGTGACGTCATCGTACGAAAAAGTTCCCAATTTTTCCAAATTTGCCCATTTTCAAAATTTTCAAAAAATGCCCAATTTTGAAACTCTTCCTTGACCACTAATGAAACATTGTCATTAAGATTTGTATGGCCAATTTATGCCCTATAACAATCCTTTCAACCCCAACACCTGTAATTTGACTTGTGCATGTCGATTTCCTCATAAAATTAGCTATAAAATTTGGGGCTTTTGCCCAATTTCACCACAAATTCAACATGGCATTCTGCAAGTATGAAAATCAGCTAATTACAGGCCCAAATTCTCCCAATAAAAGATTTAAATTGGATATTGTTATATCCAGGGCTTGATTCTTTCAATTTACCCATGAAATTTCTCAAATTTCATTGCAATAATTTAATCAAACAAGTTGCAGACATCCCTTCCCGACAATTTTTCAAACAATTTATCTGCATAGTCTGCAAACTCAATTCTACGTTCTGATAGTTGGCCCATGCAGGCTCAGTGTTGAAAATTGTGTCTCTGATACCACTTTGTAACATCCCCAACTCCCCACTGGGCAATGCCACATCAAAATATCCTAATTTTGATACCATTAAAGTTACTGATATGTTCTACATATGAACAGATCTATGCAGAATAATAACCACATAAAACAACAATAATTCATACATATAAATAACAAAGATTCCATAACATAACATCATAATTCACAACATAACATTTCCACAAACACATAGATACACTTATCTTTTGTGAATTAAACACCAATTGCATGTAGACCTTCCATGTTCATCCCAACCATAGACCACACTAGTCATAATATCAGTAGTGGTTCAACCCTGAGCTAGGGATAAACTCTACGAGGGAAAAGGAAATTCTAAACCATTCTAAGGTCTGGTCATTAATAAAATTGCTTAGTCCAAGGTGCCCAACTGCTGCAACTATCCTACAACTTTTCATTCCCTACATGCCCATCCCACCGCGAGAAGTGTGCCCCTTCTCTGCTCAATAGTCCTTCAACTACCCCACTTCCCTTCTGGGGCTTTAGCAACAGGTCGGACATGAAGTCTCAATTCCTGTAGCTATTTCCCAATGCACCAGGGAACAGTTCCTAGTAGTTTCTCATCCAGAGAAAACTACTCATGGGCCTAACAACCCACCTCTTCATACGGTCCTGACAACTCGCCTCTTCAACAGCAACACAAGCCTGACAACCTACCTCTTTAGCAACAACACGAGCCTGAGACCTGCCTCTTTAGTTCCTTAGATTTAAGCCCAATACATGAAATGGAAACCAGGTACAAATGATGGAATCCTCCTCCCAGAATAATGATGAGGGGTTGATAGAAAAATATGGGGAATTACACTCTATCCCCAAATTATATATGCATGTGCCATATGTGACACCTAGCACATAAGGGACTAACTTTTCCCCCCTTTATGTAAGTTTTTATCTCTCTTTGGAAACTTAGGATAATATATTATCACATACTTTAAACTTTTAAGGAATATAATATTCCCTTGGGCTTAATCCCCCTTAGCTTAGCCCCTTAACCTTAGACTCTTAGCCCCCCTTTCCCTTTCTAGTTGAGTTTATCCCCACATATATTTTGTTTTCCGAGTCTGCAACAGTGGTGTGATTTTCGTTAATAATATGAACGATTACATGTTTCAATAATAGGCTCTTTGGCCTTTTAGCATCTGATATCTCCGACATAATAATCACATAATCACTTTGGCCTATAATATCCTGGCTCACCATCCTATAACATATGTTTACAATTACATTGGGGATTAACCTGGGGGTATTACATGACTCGTATTAAATACATGAATCATAAATAATAACTTTAGATGTCTAATGGCTAAGCCTATCATATTAACATCTCAAGGTTTTATTTATTTGTCCTTAGTGCTCGAAGTTCCCTTGATTTCCTTAGTTGTCATTGTTGTTCCCTTCACTCCTATCACTTTTATATTTTCCTAATTCTCTGCTACAGGTGAACTTTAAAAAATGTAAGCATAGAAACCCTATCCCTAGTAGTTGAGGTGACAAAGGCATGAGCTGTAATAAATGGAGTTGTTTATATTCTTCAACCTCTCGAGGACACAATTTTTTAACTCAAACTTTGATTTTGGTGCACAATACAAAATTCAAAAGGCCTTACCAAAATAAAAAAATTCTGCAAAATCTCAAAAGGTGGCCAAAAAACATTCTTTAATATATATAAACACCTTACAAATTGTTCCAGAAATGTATGACCCAAAAACTAGTAGGATTCAAGACAATGAATACAAGCATGTATATTTTAAATATAAGATTCTTTAAAAGGTATTCATTAAGTGATTTAAAACATGTGTTGATTGGTCACATATCAATCATTAGGCATACTAAAGGGTGCTTGCATGAAGGTGATGGTTGAAAAAGTGGAAATAGGGTTCCTAGGAATGTGCTCACACATGAATGCACTCACATTCTCAAAAACATGCTTGCATTGTTGAGATTCCAACCTCAGCATTCCTCGAACCACCATGGAGGTTTCCAAATCAGTACCAAGTAGGATTTCATAAGAATGTGTGTGCTTTCCTACAAACACATGCATTCTCTAGGAATATGTGCTCATTCCCCAGAATTTATGTGTGTTCTAGGAATGTGCGCATGTTCCTATTTTTTTTAATTGGACAAAATCCAAGGCTGGTCCATTGTTACCAACAAACCATCCTCTGCATTTTAGAATTTATTGAGAAAATTAAGGAGCTTTGTGTAGAGATTGACCAAGGAGCATAGGAATCTTTTGACATGGACATCAATTATTTCTAGGTAAGTATTTTGATTGAAATTGATTTTTCTTTCCTAATTTCTTTAAATTATAAAAAATAAATAAAAATTCAATTTCCCCTTATTAAATTGCAACACACTTAATTAACATGGAGCCTGGAGAAAACCTAAAAACAACATCACCGTATGAAGACACACCAAACCCTAATACAAAACTGAGAAACATAAACATTGAAATTGATGCAAGGTTAAGGTTTCTAACAACCATTATACAAGACATCATAAATACCAAATATCTCTCATGACTGTCACTAGACACATACACAAACACTAGTGTTACTTCTATTGCAAATGCCCAAGGAAAATTAACACACATTTCTAATTATATTGTAATGCCCCCTAGCACAACTAAGGTCCATTACGTGCATAATACTCATGAAAAATAAATTTTACAGCTAACTAATTAATTTCTTGTAGCTTTTAGGTATGAATTACAACCAAATTTATCCATTGTCTATTACTATTAATTACATGCATACACAACATTCTAAATAGACATGAAATGTCATTGAAACCTCATTGCAACAACATATAAATCATTCTTAAACACATGGAGTTCATGCACATCAATTTAACTCATAAATATAAATAGAAACACGATAAAACACATATATTTTATAAATGATTGTGCAACTAGCTCCTTGGGATGGACGTTCTACCCAACCACAAACTTGCTATTCCAAATCTCAATAGAAAGTCACCCCCGAGATGAGTATAGTAATCCAAAAAAGAGGGTGGTGTTGGCAGCCAATTCATTTTTTCAATTTCCCTAAAAGCTGCCTACAACTATGTCTCTTGAACTTCAAATTCCTGTCGCTTTTTGCTAAAAGACGATACCTTCATTTCAAGCGACATTTGCAAATTCGTTTCAATTTAGTTTCACGACTGAAAGTGTGAAAACTCCTCCATCGTTATTTGGATTGTTATGATCTTCTCATTGATATTCTGATTGGTACTTACCTTTGGTTTATTTTTCGAACTATGTCCATTTGCGCAACTTGATTTTTATTTAATTCATAAGCCATTGAGTTTGTTCATTGATGAATTATACTTGATTATATAGGGGTCATGGTGAATTAAAGTTTGTTTTATGATATGATCCTTATTATTATGAGCTCTCGACTTATATATTTTATAAAATCTCTTGTTGCAATGTTTTATAAACTTTGAATATGTAAAAGCGTATGGGTCACATATGAGTTTGATTTCATATTGAATGGTTTTCAATGTTTGATTATACACTTGGCGCGTTGGTAAAACTTTTGGATTTCATGTTGGTTTTAATTATACACATGGCGCATTAATATAATTTATGGTTTTAATGGCACGTTGATATGGTTATTCACCGCTCAAGTTTTCGGGTTGGCCGATTAATGTGTGTTTAAACGTTATTATTATTGATTGAATAGCATTGTATTGTGCCATTAATGTTTTTCATGGCGGTGAACTAACCCACCATCTTCGCACGCACATATTGATTTGCATCCCCTTTGAGCGCTTGCAACTGTTAAGCCCTATCGATTTTTTCTCCTGCATATTGTATTGTTCAATCCAAACCCTACCATGCACCCACACCATGGCTCTGGTCGTAAGGGCTGAGCCCAATGGTAGCCAGGCACTGTTAATGTTTGATGGTGCTTACATCGACCTGGAGGAATTCAGATGGCTCCCGTTCATACGAAAGTTTGATGGCTTTAACCCTGGTGTGGCTCGGCAATTTGCGTTAACCTTCGATGGCTGCCGAGCCAAGGTTGGGGATGTCCAGTTAGAAATTGATGAGAAATTTCTTAGTCTGGCTACCGGTCTGCCTGCTACTGGTTAGAAGTGGTTGAAAAATCGCAAAGTGGAAGATGTCCCGTGGACATTTCTCTTCCATTCGTGAAAGGTAAGTTCTTGTGATAAGGGTTTGCCTACAAATATGTTGAAGCAACGCTGGAACGACTTGCTGATGGTAATCAAGCAGTTCATTACCTGCGAGGGCTGGTATGGTTTCATTTTCTTGTACCACCTTCGGCTACTTATGGTTTTCATGGGTTATGAACTTAATATGCCTCACTACTTGCATAGGAGTTTGTTTAAAATGTCTAAAAGGTTCAAACGGAACCAGTCCGATAACAGTCTTTTCCATTTAGGGTTAATTAAAATGCTTATGGTTTATGAGTTGGGGTTACACCGAGATTGTTGGGAGGATTTTCTTATACGTAATAATTTTGGTGACTCAAGTTCACCATAGGTTGATAAGCCTGTGGTGAGCGAGAGTAAGTCGATACCCCCTGTGCCTTACAGTGCTCTGCTGCCTACACCCCTACCCGATTCACCTATCGACCTACCCGTTTCTATTACCAGTCATGTCGAAAATACTAAACCTGTGGCTAAAAAGCCTAAGACCAAACCTACTGCCAATTCTAAAGGAAAGAAGAACACCCAGTTAATCTCTTGCATGGCAAGAAACAAACCAAAGGCACCTGTTAATCCTGACCCTATCATGGTTAGTGAAGATTCTGACTCGGAGATTGAACGTTACCTAGCGAGTGAGTATCCCTATTCCGAAGGTCTGTGTGACAAACCCTCATACGATTTTGTGAACAATCTACCACCATGTTTACAAAATGATCCTAATTATCCAGGCATCAAAATGCCTTGTGAAACCCCTAGTGACTCGTCTAAACCCCCTCCTGCTCCAACCGAAGTGACTGCTCCACCATGTGAACAGTGTGGCTCGTGGTTGAAAAGGTATTACCTCGATGTGCCAATGCTACAGTCTAGAATTCATGCTCTGGAAGATCAAGTGGCAAGGCTTACCAGCCAGAAGGCAAAGATGTCATCCACTGATAAGAAGCAGTGAACAACAGGGTCGATTTTGTTTAAGAATGTGGAGTCTGCTATAGCGGTTGTGAACTCAAAGCTGGCATAGTCCAAACAGTCACACTGGTATGATTATCACCTGTTTATATGATGAACTCACAGCTCTGTGTATAGCCTCGAGTTGAAATTGGTTAATAAGCATGCATTGTTGTATATAAGTTTGTTTTGATTAATCGAATTTCGGATTGGTTTTGATTAGATTTAGTTCTGATCTGATTGATCATGATTGGATTTGATTGTTTTTGGATACTCTGTTATTTATTGAAGATTGTTGATATCTTTTCTAAACACGGGTTATTTTGGTATCTCAATTTTGGAACACAGTCAATATCTCTTTCCGAATTGGTCATATCCTGTGCGATATGGTTGCCAAATTGGTTAGCTGTTGTGATTGTATATTCTATGTTCGGACCAATTCGTATATCATTTTGTTATTACATAACCAAATTGCGAATAGATATGAATACTGGCTATTATAACCAACCAAATCTATTTGGACTACTTTTTATTGTAACAAATATATCGTTTGAATTCGATTTGAGGAATGGAATTGATTGTATCTAGTCTTACGATTTGTGTCTATAATTAAACTCAGCCATATTCGTTTTGGTTATCTACCCGGTTTATATTATGAATTCTGTTGATTCTATCAGGACCCTGTCTGTTGACTGTGTGGTGATCAATAACGAAATGCGTTTGGTTGTTACTCATTGAGTATGATTCCATTTGAAACGGTTTACCTATCTTTGCATTTGATTGAATGATATCAATTTATTGCTATGACTATAATGAGTCAACGATGGTTATAGTCATTATTTTTGTCATGTCTGTTCACCATGCGATACTCAGTGATCGAATTCTATAACGAAGTTTAGTGGATGTTGTTATGCATGTTTCATTTTGATTATAATTGCAACAACCTTTACGTTTTTGGCATTTGATTAAAACAATATGAATTTTACACAGCTGTAACCAATCGATTATAATTAAGTTCGATTATAACTATATCGGATTTGATTTAATCGTATCTTATACGATACGATTTGCTTGTAATTGCAATTGGATATGAAACAGTGTGGTTATTGTTTGACCATATTTTATGGCAATTAAAAGGCAGAAAATTCTTATCCTGTTTCGATTGCATCCTTTTGATTTGATTTGATTTGAATTTGTTTGAACCATTAGTAATTCGATTTTATTTTTTATTAAAAGAAAATTAAATTGGATTGTTTTGAAAAGATTTCATTTGATTTCTATCTGGTCCTGTATGCTATTCTAGACTAGCTACAGAATCAACTGATTATGTAGCTAAGTCTGTAGGGTCAATTTTTTATTATTTTGTCACTGAAATATCTCTCTAATTTGACAATTGTGTTCTATTGCAGGTAGATTCGAAATTGCAGTTGAGTTTATGGGCAATTAGGGGATATTTCAAAGATTTCATTTGCATTTTAGTGCTTAGTTTAGTTGATTTTGGGATTTTTCCCAGATTATGTAAAACATTTGATATTATCCACAAGGAGGTTTTACCTTGTGGAGAGACCTATATATACTTATGATTTTTGTAATAATGTTCATCCTCATTCGTGGGAGAACAAGGATATGGAGTTATAATATAGATTGAAGCAGAATTTGGTGTTTTGACACAGCTTTAGCTTATCAATATATCAACGTTTTGTTTCATGTTATGTATATCTATTTGTATATGGTTTATGACTACTTTAGATATCTTGATCATGTGCAAATGATATAATTTTAATTACAGTAATCCATATCCGGTTTCTTTCAATTGTAAAAAAGATATAACAATTGTCTAATTCAGTTTGTGAATGACAGGTTTATCTTCTTCATGAATTGAGTTGTTAAATATAATTTTTTGCATAACAGGTTTCCCTTATTGCAGATATTTATAATCATAAGATTGTTATGATCTTTTATGTCTTGTTTGTCCTGTAAATAACTCGAAGAGCAGTACAACTGATCGTTTACGAAAAGCTTTGGGATTAACTAGTGCGAGTTTACTTCCTCTGACCAGCTTCGAAACCATCTTACGCAGGATAAACTAGGAGCGCTTCTAGGTTAGCTAGTCTGTTGTTTTTAGTAGTTATTTTAGATATTAGTTTAAGTTAGAGTTAGTATATTAGATCGTTTAATTTCAGTTAGTTTTATTTCTTTTCATCAAATATAAAAAATCAAACAGATCTCTGACTGTCTTAGGGCAGAAAACACATGAACTTTATAGGTTTTATCTAAATCTGCAACTTATAGATATTGTATATTTGTGAATAAGCTGTAATTCAATTGGTAATTAGATATTTAATTGTTAGTGTTAGTGTAATAGTAATTAGTAGAATTAGTTAGTGTAATTAGTATTTAGTTTTAATTAGTAGTTTGTTTTAATTAGATTAGTATATTAGATTAGTTTTAGTTAGTATTTGTTTTTTTAGTTGTAATTAGTTTAGTTTCTTTGAGTTTCTTTTATTTAGTTTTAGTTAGTTTTTTAATTCGTTTTATTTGTTATATACAGACTAGTTAGTTTAGGTTAGTTTTCTCTTTGGTTTTCTTAGGAAGCCTTAGAGCGGCCAACGGAGACATTAAACCCGTCAGGGTGGTTCATTCTAAACGGCTTGGGTTATTTAGACAACCCTGGACCGGTTCCACTCTCTCAATTGATGGATGGACAGTTTCGCCCGTCAACAAATGGCACTAGAAGGAGGGCCATAACTTAATTAATGGCACGAGGCGGTCGCAAGACTCCTCCCCCACCTAATCGTACACCCATAGTGACTAGAAGTTGCTCACAAGATAATATCCCCCCTTAAATAACAACTACTTCAACCGAAGATCCGCAGATCACAATTGAGCCAGCAACCCCTAATCCTATAGGTGGTGATCTCCAAGAGATTGTTCATCTCTTATCAAAACACATAGTGCCTTAGCAAGTCTCAGGGGACCAAACCACCCATGGGGTCAACCTTTAGACTTCTCTGATATCAGAGAATAGGTAGGTGAGATTAATCCCACTGTGAATCCTACAGATCCAGACACAAACCCTACTGTAGGAGGATATGGGATACCACCTTTACCACCTCCTTCATCTCCTTCCTCTTCCGGAGGAGATTCCTCTTCTGACAGAGGCAACTCACCTTCTCGTCCTTCCACACCCACTACTCCAATGGAAAATCAGAACAACCCTACTAGACCCTGGTTGGACCAGGATGCTGTAGTTGTACCTGGAGCCCAGCACCCTTTACCTAAGCATCCGGAGAAATGGCTTCCTAAGTTTGATCCCGATGCAAAACAGATAGCTGAAGATCATATCAAAAAATTTATGTTAGCCATCAGACTCTGTAACGTTGAACATGAAGATGTTGTCTATAGGTTGTTCCCTTACACCTTTGAGGGTAATGCGTCCACTTTGTACTTTGCCCAACAGCCCCATACCATAGTATCTTGGGAAAAGTTTGAGTCGTGATTTTTGGAGAAATTCGGAGATGGAAAACCTCCGGAACTCTTAGTCATGGATCTTTCAAGCTTAAAAATGTACTCAAAAGAAAAAGTTAAAGATTTTAATCAAAGATTTTTAACACTTAAAAATCGAATCCCTGCAGACTCTATGCCTGCCAAGAGTCTTGTAATAGCTTACTACACTAAAGCTCTACATCAAAGTATAGCTATTTGGGTTAAAAGATATAAAAAGGCCACGTTGTTAGAAACCTTCGAAGAGGCTACTCAGATTGAAAAAGATATACTTAGTCTTAAGGATTCTTCTAGCAACGAAACTGAGACTGTTTCTTCTTCCCAAAAGAAAATTGAAATTCTCCCCAGACCTACACAAAACAAAACACAACCCGAAAACTCTGATTTGGAAAATTTAACCAAAGTTGTACAAAAATTATCTAATCAAGTTATAGATTTAAAAAGGTCGACTGAAGAAGCCTCTTCGAGTAAAGGACACTACAAACCTGCTTTCCGAAAGAATTTTCCCGCCAACCGGCCTAATCTGAACCCTGAAGGCTTGAACCTAGACAGTTTACAATGTGCTCTCTAGACAATTCTAGGAGCCCAAGATGACTTGATGCCTCCTGACCGAGAATACTACAACTTCACCTCCAAAGCCATCTAAATCAGCAGAAATTAAACAAAGTAATGCTAGCCCTAAATTAGATTATGATGTTGTTGAAGATCTTAAAAAATTACAGGCTAACATTTCTATTTACGAGTTGTTGAAATTTCCATTTTTGTTACAGAAGATGTTGCAAAATATTTTAGACAATGGCAAGAATGGTAATTCAAATGGTAATAAGGTTGTGCAAAGCAAAGTTCCGCAAAAGACTTCCACTAAAAACAACCCTAATCCTCAAGATAAAGGAAGCCTTCCTATAATTCCTGTAATTAGTGTAAATAATAATGTAAATAACGTGAATAATGTAGATAAAGTAGCATTAGAAAATGTAAGTAAGAAACCACAAGCTACAACTCTAGGTACTGGCAAGAATGTACCTCCTTTTCTTTTAACTTTTGAAATCTTCAACAGAAATGTGCATAATTGTATGGTTGACTCAGGAGCATCATCAAATGTGATGCCTTGGTCAGTCTGCCAAAAGATTAACACCGAAGTAGAACCATCTTCTTTGAAAATCATACAACTTGATCGAACGGATGTTAAAGTCATAAGCGAACTGAAAAATGTATTAATTAGATTATTGTCTAACCTAAAGGTTCATCAGGTTATTGATATAATTGTGGTAGATATTCCAGAAGTGTACGGTATGTTTTTGAGCAGGGACTGGTCGGAGCAGCTACATGGTTACTTCACAACGGACTGGTCTCACTTATGGCTTCCAGAAAATAGCAAGCCCAACAAGATTAGGGTGAATCGTGAGCGTTACCTCAAGTTCATGGTGACAGACTTGAATGATCCCAATGAGCCATATACACCTCCGACGGATTCACCTGAAGTCCAAGGGATGGACACCTTCTTCGGAAATTTCATGGCTGAAGCTTCACCTATCAATAATCCGCAACAACAATCCGAGATCATACCATGTACGCAACCAACAACTTCTATCCAACAGTCCCGTGAGCCCGATAAAAATCAAATTTGGTCTTTATATTTCGACGGTTCCAAGTCTAAAGAAGGAGCTAGTGCAGGCTGCATCATTATCGATCCGACAGGTAACAAAACATTATTGGCTTGTAGATTAGAATTTGAATGTACTAACAATATTGCAGAATATGAGGCTTTATTACAAGGTCTCAGAAAAGCCTTAAACATGCACATTCAAGATCTAATTGTATTCGGCGATTCTGAGATAGTGGTCAGGCAGGTGAGAGATTCTATACACTGTCTTTCCCCGCATCTCAAATGTTACCAGTCTGAGGTATGGAGTTTAATGAACAAATTTTATTCTTTTAATATAAATTCCATTCCTAGATTAAACAACACCGAAGCGGATCTACTAGCTAATGTTGCCTCTAAACTTCTTCTTGCAGAAGGCTTATCTCCAAACGCATTCTTCGTGGAACTATTGTTTCGACCATCTGTTCTTGACAATATCACGAACTGGAGAGTATTTGACGATGATCAACAGATCATTAACTTTCTGCACATGGAAGAAACCTTTCAAGGTGCTGTGATAGATGAACAAACACACGAGGACAATTTGCATGACTTTACGGTAATACCTAATCCGAAATCTCCTGAAGCTCTATCGGACATGGTAAATTCCATACCCAAATCTGTTGTTAGACTAGAAAATTTTTATGATTTTGAAGATAAATTTAAAAAGACGATCAATTCCAAAACCAACAGCTCCTCATTGTCTTATGAAAAAGTCAATTTAGGAACTAGTGAAAATCCTCAGTGTATCAACTTAGGCTTGGGATGTTCTAGACAAGAAAAAGATGCTTTTGTTAAATTATTTAAAGATTTCAAGGATGCCTTTGCTTGGATTTATGATGATCTTAAAATGTTCGATCCTAATATTATACAGCATGTCATCCCAATGAAACCCCAAACCTTACCCTTCCAACAAAAACTGAGGAAAATGCATCCTAAACTAGAACCGACCGTACAAAAAGAATTG
>JZKD02S0259374.1:0-20854 GCA_000966675.3 Picea glauca
GGTGCTAGGTTTAGAGATAAATTAACATGGTATCAGAGCTTGGTCTTTTATAAAAACCATATTTTCATTGAAGAATGAGATTATTAGCAACATAAATTATTTTTATCGCAGGTTTGTGGGAAAATTAAATTATTGCAGGCTTAGTTGTCAAGAGGGTAAAAATAAAATTAAAAAAAGGGAACAATACGAGAGTCGTCATACATCCATCGTACAATGTACAAATTGTACGAATGAAGTGATCTAAAGATTGGGTTGTTGTAGGAGAAGCGGGTATAGGAATTGGAGATGGACAATCGTGGGGGGTTGCAACTGTCAGAGAGGATTTGTCGACAACCACCAAAGACAGTCACTAGCTAGCTAGAAAGTCACCGGTTGAGCCACCCAACCGACCATCCAACACACAGATAGTGAAAACCACCCAACAGAGGCCATGGGCCAGCCAAACAACCGACCAGTAGGGCTGTGACAATCGAGAACAACCCACAAATTTTAGCCAGGTTCAACAAGTAGTCGAGCATCCCAGAAAATAGATAGGTAGAAGATAGAAGGACTTGGGAAGTTGTATAATTCATTGAGCAACATAAGAAGGTTGCAAGCAACCTGGGGCATCCTAGGGAAAGGGTTTGAGTAGCAGGTCCGTGCAACAGGCAACGGGTCCTGGAACCGATTTTTTTTCTATTTTCGTGGCTAAGGGACTGGGCACAATTTTCAGTGTTTTCTGATTCAGTGACCAATTATCTCACCAAGATCACTCAGGTTCATGATCAACTGGGGGTAGTCGACGAGGCACTGACATTTGTGGAGTTAGTGAGGGTGGCCTTGAATGGTTTCACTAAGCCTTGGACTTCATTTATTGAATACATATGTGCTCAAGAGAAGCTTCCAGACTTCAAGCGATTGTGGGATGATTGCATCTAGGAGGAGACTTGTCGAGAGGCTCCGTGAGGCCTGCAAAAGGATGGTGATGTAGAGAACTTTGCACTTGCTAGTCATGCAAGGAAGGGAAAGGGGAAGGTCAAGATGAACACAGGTGGAGATTCATCTTCACAAGCTAGTGCAGGGAAGGACCTAAGTAAGGTCAAGTGTTTTCATTGTCATAAGAAGGGACACTATGCTTCATAGTGTTCGAAGGGGAAGAAGGGAAGAAACATGATGCAACCAGAGTTAGATGCATTGGTAAAGGCTCAAGTGGATGAATTTTCCAAGAAGTTTGAACATACAAAGTTATTACTTGTTTCCTAGACTTTATTGGGCACCATATCAGCTAGTGCATGGCTAATAGATAGTGGAGCCACATGTCATATGACAAGAGAACGAGAGTTGTTCAAGAGCTTCACAAAGTCAGACTCAGATGTGGATGTGGAACTTGGCATGGGCACCAACATGCAGTGAAGGGACCTGGGATAGTTCCATTCTAGATGGAGTCATGAGGCATGTTGAGAGTGATGAACGTGTTATGGGTGCCGGAACTCAGGAGGAGTGTGCTCTCAATTTCAACGATTGAGAAAAAGGGATTTGATGTAGTGTTCCAAGATGAACAAACATTGATCAAGCCCAGAGGATCTAGCTCAGACACAACAAATGTTATTAGAGTTAGAGAGAACAACTTGTATATGCTAAAGGGGCAACCTATGCGAGTAATGGTAAGCATAAGAGTGATAGAGGAAAAGGAGTAGGTATCTCCGAAGGTTGAGCAACTCATAAGGAGTCAACCTTTAGGTTCGGGTGGGAAGAAGAAACCTTCCAAGTTTGTACAAAATCAGTCATGATACGAGATGACCATGTATGATGCTCAGGAGCAGAAGGCTTCTAGGAGCATGATCAAAGAAATTTTTTCAAATAAGGGTTCGAGGGAGATGGTAGGGGAAAAATTTGTTTAAGAGGGAGAAGCCATTCAGATGGATTGGAGAGCAACGATGGTAGCAGATTTGACAGGGAAGACAAGGCCATCTCCAGGTGGTAGAGGTAACTTCCTCACTAAGAGGGAGTGTTGATTTTTTAGTAGCATCAAACATGTACTTCCACACAGGTTTGTGTCTACACGTGGGAGTCATATTGAATGCCTCTCAGGACCCTAATAGATTCACTTTATTAAGTGATTAATAAAGTGAATGTACTTTTGTAATTAAGTGAGTTTAATTTAATAAAATGCCTAAGTATTTGGTATTAGTAATTAAATTAAGTTCTAGCCGTTAGATCTAAAGTGAAGGTGAGATTAGATATTAGTCGCTGATCACTTTAGGAGATCTATGGTTTTGGACTTGGGGTAAACCTGAGGTTATAAAAGGTATCCTATGTGAGAGGATGACATACAACAAATACACACAGAGTGAGAGAGTGAGTTCTCATTGATTGGGTGGAGAATGACATTCACCAAAGTGTGGAGGGAAGGGGCCGAGGATAGGACCAAAGGGGCAGTAAGGGAGATAACAACCAATCAACAAGATCGAAGGAATGATCTTGAGGTTTGTAGGGCTTGGATATCTATTGTTTTTGTATTCCTCAACTGGGTCATTTTCCCAGGATGGGAGCCCAGAATAATAATAATAAATCTCACAAAACTGGTTTTCCCTTCGGGGTTTTCCCTTCGGGGTTTTTCCAAAGGTTATTTACCTAGAAATATCTTGTGCAATGTGTTTGGTTTCCTGTTAATGCTTCCATTGTAATTTATTTAAGTAACATAGTTGTGTCATTATTCAATAAAGTTATTTTATTCAGAATTAATGGTCGAGTTCTAGGTTTAGAGATAAATTAACAATTCTTAGTTGATAGACTTGGAGGGCAATGTTGGCTAAAATTTTCAAAGCATTTTCTTCTTATTTGGAAAGAATGGGACTTATTGGGTTGATGGATTGTTTTGGGTTTTCTACATTTTCATTGTTATTGGAGGACTTGGGAAATGGGCTGTCATGGAAATCATCCCAAATGTCATCGATAAATTTTTAAAAAACACATGGTCTCATGTCAACATGAATAGTATATAAGTGGAAATAGAACCTCCATTTTCTTTGTCACCACTAAAGTACATGATAATGAGCACCAATGTGATTCCAAAAATGTAATGATTATGGACATTTTAGTGCAATGAAAAAGACAAATACATGTTTTAGAAGCTAAGTGCTCAATTCTCAGGAATTTGGTTTGCAACTTGAGTAAAATCTCCCAATATTCAACTTCTAATCTAAATATGTCAACTCACAGAGAACTCAAAGAAGAGGAAACAAAACATCAAATACTTGAAAACATGGACCTAGAAAAACAAGAATCTCAACCCACTAATTTGGCTCAAGATGAAGTAAACAAAAAGCACGTGTTTTACTAGTTTGTGGTCATATATGATATGCAAAATTATTTTGTATCTAGGAGCTTTTTATAACATCTACACTAGCATGAACTTTTTGAATTTCTATGTAAAATATGCCACTTATCATCATGGTTTAGAATCTAATGGTTGTATAAGCAAGCTACATTTTAATATTAGAGGTAATTTCTTTTTTATATTATCATGTTGACGAGTTCGACCACATCCCCTTTTAATACAAATACTTAACCATTTATGTTAAAAAAGAAAAAGAAAATGAAAAAGAGAAGGTCATCATAGAATTGATATGGTATGGGAAAATTAAATGATATTATTGACATCTTACAATTGGTTAATGTAATTCCCATAGATGGTTTATTTACCTAGAATAATGTGTTTCGTTTCTTGTTAATGCTTCCATTGTAATTTTGTTAAGTAACCTAGTCGTGTTGTTTTTTTTTTCCACAGAAAAAAATTGTAATTTCATTTAAATGGTACAAAATTACATTCGTAGACATATATTGGCTATAGAGGATAGGAAAATATATATTTCCTTGATGGGATCACTTCCATATCTGAAAGTTTCAACATATACAAAAAAGGATAGCAGTCTTGGTGTAATCCATACACCTTCCAATCCACATTTCACATACAATGTCTCTAGTTCACATATATTATACATTTAAACAAAAACACGATTTAAACATGATTTTACAATAATATTAGTCTTGGAGTTCCATAAAAGGGATGAAACTCCCTAAAGTTGATTGTCTTGAAAAGGTATGTGATAATCAAAACTACCCTCTGCTGTATGTTCCGTGATGTGCCATCGACCATACTCTAGCTGCGAGGCTTCTTTGGAAAGCCTATCAACCATTTTATTCAGTTCCCTGTAGATATGAGAGAAATAAATAAATTCAAAGGTAGAGATAATCCTTAGGACTTCCTCAAGAATAGGCAAAAGATGAGCAATATGATTTTTTTTTTTTTCGGTTCACCTAGTCGATGATTAATAAGGAATCCCCAAATACCTGCAATGTTTTGCATCCTTTTTCCACAACAAATAAAAGTAACAGTTTTAAGTTCAGAATCTCAGAATAGTTGTTTGTTCCAGCCCCCAACCCAGCCCTGAGAAGGAAAAAATGATGTTCAGATAAGTGTAGGCATCCTCCCCCCCACAGAGTAAGTGATCTTCTGAAGCCACTCCGTCAAACAAAGCCCAAGGCTATCCTTTGTCAATCTGTTCCACCTGAATCCTTCGAGCATTGCCCATGCCCAAACTACCCATTGGTTTTAGATGGGCAAGGATGCCTAAGTAATTAATGGCCACACAAAGTGGCGAATGTGGTTCATCTCAAAATAATGTGGAGTTCCTAGCTTGCCAAATCCCCCATGCAACAATGAGGGGAAAACATTTAAGGTCTTGAGGGGTCCTCGGCGAGAGCCATGCATTCAAGGCTTCATCGAAGGATGTGCCTTGCCAGGCCCTAATGGCAAAGTTCAATTTAGTTGCTTCCGCCCATACTATAGTGGTGAAAGGGCATCGCATACAAAGATGGCCAACCGATTCCCCCTGATTTTTAAAGAGAGAACACCAGCTATGACCATTGAATTGTCACTTCTATAGATTGTCCCACATTTGGTATTTTGTTCTCTAAGATTGTCCACACCAAAATTTTTCCTTTAGCTGGGCATCTTTGTTTCCAATTTTTTCTCCACCACCACTTTTCATCTTATTGCAAGAGATCAATGTTTAAATGAACATAACCAACTTTTGGGGTATAAACCCCACCCGGATCCCCATCCCAAAGGATCTCATCCTCCCTCTCGGTTATTCGAATATTTTCTCTCCTGAGAGCATTGATATATCGGTCCCATATTAATGCTTCAGCCCCAACTAATCCCAAAGTTTTCCCAATTTTCTAGCCTTGATGCCAAAGAGTTGTGGTAAGAGGATCCCCAACCTGAGCCAGATAGAAATATCCCCCTTGATCCAAGGTTGAGTAGAGATCAACTGGAAGTATGTGCTCTCTAATGCAACCTACCCAGGGATCACATCCAATTCTGAGCAAATTTCCAGACCCAACCTTCCAGGGTAATCCATTTCCAACCACTTCAAATGCATTTTGTAGCCTTCCACATTACTAAAATTCCCGATGTCTAAGGGCTAGGGCGTTGGAGCCATTCCAACAAGGAGAGTGGAGCCACATACTTCAGAAGGACTACTTTGGTCCATAAGTTGTTCATGGAGATTAGTCTCCACACCGACTTTGCTGCTAAAGATTTGGAGAACATGAAAATATTCTTTAACCCCCAACCCCCCATAGCCTTTGGTTTGGCAATTCTCTCCCAACGGACCCAAGGCATCACCCGGTTTTCCAAATTTCCCCTCCAGAGGTAAGAGAAGGACAATTTTCTTTCTTTTCCAGAATGCCTTTTGGAATCCAAGAGAGGGACATCAGTAAACTGGGATTGTCTCCAGTACCAATTTGATTAGTACTAATATCCATGCCCTTGATAGCCATTTATTACACCAAACCTTCATTCTTTTATCCATTTTTTCTAGAAGCCACATCCAATCAGTCTTCCGATAATCATTGGGCTTTAAGTGGAATCCAAGATATTTCAGTCCATCGTCCAACCCTTGCGATTTAAAGGGTAGTTGTTCCAAGAAATGTTGTATAATGTCGGCCTCAATCAAAGAGAAGAGAATACTGGATTTTTTTGCATTAACCCGCATACCAGTTTTAATTTTGAACAGAGTGAGACCCTCAATTAAGATGTCGGCTTCTCGCTTTGATCCATCAAAAAATATTATAATATCGTCAACAACTAACAAGTGAGTGATGGTCAGCCCATTAGAGATTTTTTTACCTGTGAATCTCCCAACCAATTTTGCCCCTGCCAGGAAACGACTGAGTCCTTCTGCAACTAAGAGGAAGAGTAAGAGAGTTAGTGGGAATCCTTGACGCAATCCCCCTTTTGCTTGGAAAAACTCTGATGTAGAACCATTGAGAAGAATGGAGAAGGAAACCGAGTTCATACACCCCATCACCCAGTTGGCAAAGTCCATCCCGAAGCCCAAGTGAATCAAGATCATTCTAAGGTATAACCAATTTACTCGATCAAAAGCTTTGGATAAGTCTATTTTTACCATGACACCTTTGAGTTTCCTCAGTTTAATACTGCGAAGGCCTTCTTGTGCTACTCCAATGGCCTCATGTATTTGTCTGCCTTCCAGGAAACCAAAATTTTCACATGAAATGTGTTTTGAGAGGACCACCTTCAACCTTCCACTAATTACATTGAAATTATCTTGTACATGCAATTGCATAAGGAAATAGGCCGAAAGTCCTCAAAGGAGGAGGGACTGTCTGTCTTTGGAATGAGCGCTATAAAGGTAGAATTGATTGGGTTAGGTATGTGACTGTTCACCCTTGATTCCTCAACCACCTTTAGTAAATAAGGTCCAAGAACATCGAAACATCCCAAATAGAATTCGATAGGCCATCTATTTGGCCCAAGGATTTTCCCTTTTTGAAAGGAGTGAAGAACTTCCATTAGTTCTTTTTCAGAGACAGGAGCCATTAAAGGCCCAACTTCGTTCTCCTCAACAAAATGAGGGAATAACCGAGCCACCTGTACAATTTCTGCAATAGTCGACCCCTATTGTGCTTTAAAAAGTTCCTTGAAGTGTTCAGTGCCCAACTCGGCCAGTTCTTCGAAGGATATTACCTCCTCCCCCGTCCGATTCCTTAAACCCCAGATGGTGTTGGCCATTTTTCGGCCTTTGGAAAAATATTGAAAAAATTTAGTGTTCTCATTTCCACAAGAGAGCCATAGTGCACATATTTTTAGCCTCCAATGTGATTCTTTTTCTTGTAGTAATACCCTTCGCCTTTTCTCCAATCCATACAATAGTTCTTTGGCTTCTTGAATAAAGAAACCTTGGCCTACCCCATCTTGGAGCTTCGTCAGTGTAGATTTGATGTCTCTCAGTTCCCGTTCTTCCTTCAAAATTTTTACCCTAGCCCAGCCTTTAGTCGCTTGTTTCAATCCTTTGAGATTCTCGACAAACTGGACTGCCGTAGGCACTGAAGTTACTTCCAATATAGGCACCCACATCTCCTTGACTAGGTCTTGAAAGGATGGATCCACGAGCTAGCCCTCAAAGAATTTAAAAGGGCTCGACACCCTCCTATTTTTTTTCCTGAGGTCAAGCAGGATCGGGAAATGGTTGGATTCCCCCCCAAAATATACCCACTAGCGAACTAAATCAAAGGAGACTAGGAACTCGTCATCCAGGAGAAATTTGTCTAGACGCTTAGCCACCCGGTCATCCCCAACCCTTCGATTACTCCAAGTGGGGGATAGTTTTGGTTTGACATCCACCAAACCCACCTGATCCAGGAAATTTAGAAAGAAATTGGTTAGGGGTTCCAGGGCATCCCGAGGACCCCACACCTCCGAGGTCCCTAAAGAGAAATTGAGGTCTCCACCAAGTATAAGATTCTTATCCTTGAACCACTCACAGTCAGCTAAATAATTCCAGTAATGCTGATGCTCTTGATGAGGCCCATAGACATTGATAATTGATAAGCTTCGCACCAGGTTGGAAAAACAAAATGCCAGTCCAATACCTGAAGAAAAACCCCAGACACTTTCTAGATTGCAGTTCTTTTTCTTCCAACCAGTGGTCGGCCCCCCCAAACGACCCCTATCATCCACTGCTGCAAACATCCACCCCGAGAATAAGGATTCCAGAGCCTTTACCACTATAGCGTTATCTCCTAAAGTTTCTTGTAGAATAATGAACTTCGACGAGTTTAGTTCCACTAGCCTTCGAAGGGAATTTTTTTTCGACAGGTTTGCCAACCCCCGACAGTTGAAAGAAATGACTCTCATGAGGTAACTCCCACCTGGGGATGCTTTTCTCTAAGAGCCCAAACAATAGAATATTTCCTACCATAAGCTAGATCAATCCTGGCCCGATCTTGTGCTAAGAGTAGGTGTGATTTCTGGCCCCTTCCTTTTCCCAGAGAGAAAGAGTGAGGCAAAGGTCTTAAACCATGACCATCCGATGCATGAATGCCAACCTCCAAGAGGTCCCCCTTGACCACCAAACTACTCTTAATATGATAACGAACCTTGCAATATTCCAAAGAAGAGTCAATTGAGGCAGAGGGAGTGGCTAAGGAGGAAGAGTGAGTCGGAGAGGGAGCCACTACGAAAGGAGTCAGGGAGAAAGAGCACGGGGGAAGGTCAGTATCGAAGTCAAAAACTCGCCTGATTGGAAGGAAAACTGACATGGAGGAGTCAAAACCTCGATTGAATTTGGGCCTCCCTCTCTCCCCAAGTTCAGAGAAGGAGTGACCAATGAAGGTGAAAAAACAAAACCACTGGAGGACAAGGGACAAGAGAGAGAGGTCAAACTAGCTAGAGGGTTTCCCTTCCCACCCAGATACAAAGGAGGAACCATGTATTTCCCAGCCAGACCAACAAATTCCAAAGTTGTAAAAGGAGAAGAAGCAAATAAAGAGACAACCGATGTTGACTTACCCACAAAGTCCTGTTCACGACGAAGGATGTTCTCCAAAGAAGGTGAATACTTTGGCCCTGCAATAAATGGTGTGAATGAAATGTCTCCTAGGTTACCCAATCTTCCTGTGTGTGATCCATTAGCACCCAAGTCTGTAGAGGGAGGCTTCATCCTCCCCTTAGTTGCACCGACGTCCAGCTGGTCCTCCACTATATTTCTCGGAGGGGTGTAAGTTGTATCCGAGCCTTTGGCTTTCTGATCGCTCCCTTTGAAAGACAAGGGGAAATCTGCAACTCCATGCCCGTAAATGTGGAAATGGTGACACCAGAAGGGAATCCATTCATAGTATAGATTCTATACGAACGTCCTGGCCACCGAGTCTATCGTGATCTCTTGTAGTAGTCCCTGCCTCAAATTAATCCGGACCAAAATTCGGGCCACTGACATGTACCCTATATTCTCAAAGGACATATCCACTTCTAAATAACAACCCAACAAATTTCCAATGGYTGCAAACYRGTGTGTGTTCGAATATTGCATTGGGAGCCCTGGGAGCYTAACCCAAATGGGTTCTTCGTYGATCCTTTYYTTCTTCGCATCAAAGGAAGGGGTCCATCATTTAAGAATAGTGGGGGTGTCCGCCATGCTCCAGACCTTCTTTAACACCCAACAAACATCCTCCGAGGAKAAGAAGATGAAGGCAAACCAACCTCTGGTGAKTAGGTGAATGTACGACATCTTATAAATCTCTCGTAACCAGGTTTTGGTTACCCARTCCTTTAGAAATGCCATGCCCAACTTCTTGCCCCTAACTCRTCCAACCACGACYCGTTCTAAAAAATCCACTACCCTGTCCATGYCGACGTCCTCCCCAAATACAAGGTGTTCAGTACAKGCCCTATCRCATGCACATCTAACTGATTTTGTTGAGGAATTGAGGCATCCCTCTGTGCTTTTCAGGCCCTTTTGCGGTTGCTCCACCCTCAGTGAGTCTCTGTATGGAAAATCCCCCCATTTTTCAGCAAAAGTACCAGTTGGAATTACACATACACCCTCGCAAGAGGAGACCCCAAATCCCCTACCGCCTCCCTGATCGACGTCCACCAAGAAGTCTGACGATGAATAGACCAGAGAAGAATTGAAACCATCCGAGAGCGAGACTGTTCCTCTTGTAGCTTCCTCCAAAAATTATGAGAGCGGGACACTAATTCCAGAGGTGGTCTCCCCCGCAACAAACTCCAGTCCCCCGTCAAAGCCCCCTTCCGACAAGGGAAAACATGTGTAATCCTCAAAGAACCCCAGGCCTCCAGAGAAGGGAAACTCACCCGTCAAGGAGAAGACCGAGCCTGTCACCTATGTCAGTGATTCTCCCAAGCCCACACCCACCACACTCAAGGGGATTCCTGATTCTTCGACATCCAGCCCAGGAATCCCAGCCCCAATTAGGCCCCACACCTCACCTTTCTTCGTCCAAGCTTCCAAAAATCTACATCCTTTCGAGGCCACCAAATAAAAATTTATGTGCCCCGCACCTTCAAGGTTGTTTTGGATGCCCTCCTCCAATGTTGATTTGATGGTCAATCTCTGTCCTGGCTATGCAGCCTAGGGAATGGCCTTTAAACCATTGCCGTAGCTCGAGAATCATGCAACCATGTCAGAAAACAAACAAACCTTAACCCTCCAAAAAAGCTCCGCCATCGTGTGTTTCAAATCACATTATCACTCAACCCTTCACCTAGTCGTGTTGTTATTCAATAAAGTTATATTATTAGGAATTAATGGTCCGGTTCTAGGTTTAGAGATAAATTAACAGTTCTTAATTGATAGACTTGGAGGGAAATGTTGGTTAAAATTTTCAAAGCATTTTCTTCTTATTTGGAAAGCATGGGATTTATTGCGTTGATAGCTTCTTTTGGGTTTTCTACATTTTCATTGTATTGGAGGAATTGGGAAATGGGCTGTCATGGAAATCATCCCAAATGTCACCAAGAAATTTTAAAAAGGAAAAGGGTCTCATATCAACATGAAGAGTTTATAAGTGGAAATATAACCTCCATTTTCTTTGTCACCACTAAAGTACACGATAATGAGCACCAATGTGATTTCGAAAATGTAATGATTATGGACATTTTAGTGCAACAAAAAAGACAAATACAGGTTTTAGAAGTTGAATGCTCAATTCTCAGGAACATGGTCTCCGACTTGAGTAATGGATCCCAATATTCAACTTCTAATCTAAATATTTCAACTCCTAGAGAACTAGAGAAGAGGAAACAAAACATCAAATACTTGAAAACATGGACCTAGAAAAACAAGAATCTCAACCCACCAATTTGGCTCAAGATGAAGTAAAGTACAAGCATGTGTTTTACTACTTCATGGTCATATATGATATGCAAAACTACTTTGTATCTAGGAGCTTTTTATAACGTCTACACTAACATGAAGTTTTTGAATTTCTATGTAAAATATGCCACTTATCATCATGGTTTAGAATCTAATGGTTGTATAAGCAATCTTCATTTTAATATTAGAGATAACTTTTTTTTTTATATTATCATGTTGATTAGTTTGGCCGCATCTCCTTTTAATACAATTACTTAACCGTTTCTGTTAAAAAAGAAAAAGAGGAGGTCATCATAGAATTGATATTGTATGGGAAAATTAAATGGTATTATTGACATCTTACAATTGTTTAATGTAATTCCCATATATGGCTTATTTACCTAGAATAATAGAAGATGGAGAGAAGCCCTATTGTTGAAATATCATACATATTTTTTTAGAGTGATTCTTTTTATGCAAATAACAAAATAGTCAAATATTTTACTTTGAAAGGAGCATGCTTGTATCATTAACCTATTTTTCTTCATATTTAGTCAAATTAAACTCTTAAAAATACTCCTTTCATATTTAAGCAAATGTGAATAACACACCCATATTTTAGTTTTTTCTACAACTCCTTAATTCTCTCAAAACAATGATTATACATTTTTCTAGTTTTTTTTTTGTTTAGAATGATGCGAGCCTTCTTCGTAATTTTTTTTTTTAAGGTTTACCTCCTCTAGATCATCACAAGGAAGAAACAATATTTCTATATACCCCCAAATGCATTACTTGGAAGTTTCTAGATATGAGAGGGTGGGAGGTGTGGTTCTGCACTCCCCCTGCTATTAACAACAAACATAGATTCCTAATTGGGTTTGTTATCGCACAAGTTGTAGGTTGGGAAAAGCTTGACCCAACCACATAAGCAAGTGCTACAACTGTGGGACACTACACCCAATGTCACCTAAATGTAGGTCCCACACTTGGGGGTGACTAAGGTCACTCTTGGGAGGCAATCCCGGAGACCCTAGGGGAAAAGGTAAGAGAAAGGGAAGGAAGATGGAAATTCCACTAGAGGTCAGAAAACTAAGTGCAAGAGGAGGGGAAGGAAGATGACTTGTAGACCAAGGAAAGCTGCCCCAAGGTATAGTGCTTTGCTAGATGATTATACTTTCCCGAGACACAAGGGAAAACCACTTGCAAAGCAATTTATTAGAGGAATCAACAAGTTAATCTTGTTTTACCTATTAGGCAACAGTTACATCAGCAACAAAAGATATCTAAATCAACATATAAAATCACTAGGTTAACTTGCAATATCATCAATGAAATTAGAAATTAATTATAAACTAAGTATAGGACTTTGGGACTGAATAAATAAAGTTGTTATAAAGTAGATTTATGCAGAAATATATCAGCCTTATGGATGTAACATTCAATGACGTACAACAACAAATTTAACCATTAACAAGTTCCTCAAAATAGCTTGAAAGACACGCTTAGTTTAGTGTGTTAGACTAGCAAAGTTAGGGGGGAAATCTATGGTTAGTTTAAAAGTTAGGAGTAATTTATTAGCTAGGGTTATGAAGCCCTAATGGCTGTAGGTTAGTATTAGTAACAACCAATAAAGTATTAGGAGAAGGGGGACACCCTAAGGGAGGAAGAATAGCCAAGAGAATGCGAAGAATATAGATGAGATACTTCATTGGGGGTGTAAACCATTTTACTCCCCAAGGCAAGCTTCTCTAGTTTGAGTTTCAACTAGGAGGGTATATACAATTATACTTCTCTTAGTAAACCCTTATGAAGCAATATTCCCTTAGAAATCAAATGGTGGAAACACAAGTAGGGGTGTATACCTTTATACTCCATACTTGGCTAAAGAAAATAGAACCTTTAACTTGTACAAATGATAATACAATGAAATAAATGGCACCTTCGAGCATTAAAAGACAATAAAAGCTAGACTAATCACCAAAAAAGCAACGAATAAAGCCTTCCAAGGCTAGTGCACCATCTCCATCAACCAATAATCCAAGACATATCCATAAAAAAATGCATAAGAGAGAGAAATATTGAAAGAGAGTGAAAATTTCAGTCCAAGAACCTCTCACAAGAGGGAGAGTTATTGTTAAAATGAGATCTTATGATCTCTTACTTATTCAAAATGTCACCAAGGTAACTTATCCACATATTTAGGGGTAAACCGCAAGACTAGGGGTCAACGACCCCAACCTTTCCCCATTAACAAAGTAATATTAAACAATTGATTTAAAATTCACTTTGCACAAAAGAAAACCCTAATTTTAGAAGGACGTCACCCCTTTAGGCGACATTTTGGCACTAGGAGAAAATTTTTGGTGTAGGAGGAGGGTTGCTAGGATTTCCAAAACCACATGTCAAGTATCCAAGTTTCTTCCTTCATGGTCAAAGCCCAATTCTACTCAAAACGTCCAAGTGTCAATGCATCAACCACACCACCAAACCCTAACCCCCTTAGGTGATGTCATGCCTCTAGAAGTGACAATTTTCCTCTCCTAGGAAAAACATTTGATATGTGGGGGATAGGTTATGTCATCCAAGTCATCTTTAAGGCCTTCCAAGTTTAATCTTTCTTATCCGGCATACGGGCCCTTGGCATCCACCTGTGGGATTCAAGCCCCATGGAAGTCCAAGCTAGGCTTGTTCTTCCAAAAATGTCCACCAACTAGATCTTGCAAAGACAAATAAGCACACCATCCAAGGAGCTCAAGTCATAACATCATGATAAGGGAATCCAATCAATAAACAATCCACCTAAGTATGCACATCAAATACCACTATATCAAACAATTATTTGCTCAAAGACATTATGCGACTTGTCAAGCTTGAATGTGGGAGGGTTGATGAGGTGTCCTATTGAGTAGATATTTCCCTAGGTCAAGGAGAGATTCCAAGAGATCCCTCTCTAAGCCATGTAAAGTGGGTGAAGTGGTTGGGGTCAATACTTAATGGGAAAAGGGCTCATGACATACAAGAGGTCGTAGTGTCTCATTCATGGGTGCCTTTGTAGAGGGTGAGTGGTACCATCATCCACAATGCAATTTTTCAAAGCCCATTATTTTCCAGTCTTTCATTCTTTCATAATTTTAAGGAAAGGTTGAAGGCCATTGCCCTGACGTGGTGTCCAAATCATGACAATGTCACCCACAAACACCTAGTGGAAATGAGAAGGTTGGCTAGTGATGAGACCCCCTTTCTCTCAGCCATGAAACTGAGAGCCATTACCCTTGCTTGGTGACCAGATGATGGTAATCTCATACCATTAGATACCCATGGACATGATAGGTTGGCTCATGCTGAGACCTCCTATCCCTCAACTAACCTTTTAAGCATTTTCAATCATATTTTATTATGGGTCCCTCTTTTCTCAAAGATAAACATTTCATTTCTTTCTTGGGTGATCCCTGGGTGAAGCATATAGAAGGTTCATACATAGGTTTTTATCTTTTACCCAACATCAATCCCTTTGGGCCTTCAACCCCTTCTTCCCATAGAATGAGGGACAACCCCTTATTGGGTCAATACACCCTAAAATCCCAAGAGATAAGGAAATGGGGGGAAATACTGATGGAAAGTGGTAAGTATAGTCATGAACAATATGACGACTCTTCAAGGGAGTTCCTAGTAGCAAACCCATCCCCATGGAATACCACTTACTAGGGCACAATGTCAATCACCAAGGTGAATCAGGGCAAAAGGAATAATGTCCAAGCATAAATAATGAAACCTAGAGCAATCTAAGATACACCATACTCAAATGGCTTGAATATTGAAATAATTCTCACTGTAATACTGATTTGTACCTCATGGAGCAAGGCCCACTGTCTTCCAGAATCTAGTTGATGTGGTGAATGCCATCTAAAAATCTGCGACCTCTGTGGTGGTGAGAAGGGTCTCCAAATGTGCAAAATGGTATTGCTGGTCATGTAGTCTCTTGACACTCCATATCTGCAACCTAAGGGCCTTGAGACATAATCTCCTTAGTTATCCACAAAATGGGGATAACATATGGCTTCTACTTGGGGATATGTTCTCACCGTAGAGTGCATGAGAACCACAACATCTCTTGGTAGACCCATGCTTGCCAAAAAATCAGACAAAGGGATCAAAGTATCTAGGGTGGTGCTATCACCCTTTATCCATATACATATATAAATCCAAAATAAAAACTAATCTAGAAAAGAAAAAAATTGACATTTTTTCAAAAATTTCTAAGCTAAACATGAAATCGATATGCAAGTAGAACAAAATAAAAATGAAATGCATCTAAACTAGTATGAGTAATCAAGATGAAAACGCAGGGGAAAGCAAGATTACCTACCTAATTACCTAGGGCCTTGGGGCCCTAGAGATCAGGCGATAGACGATGTCAGGTAAATTCGTACAACCAGTGTAGCCGTTTGAGCATCTCATCAAAGTATCCCCCCCTGTGCTTGATCATGTGAAACAATTGGGATAACTCCAACACAAAATGATCATGAGAATAAATGGATATATAATCAAAGAAAAACTCATGGATATGGGTGGGAGGGAAGAAATCCTACCAGAGAGAGAAACCATCAACCTGATCATCCCACCTGAAAGTGTAGCCACAAGATTGATCAGACCATCTCTGGAGGGGGATACTATACATAGACGATGACTCATCTTCATCTTCACTTATAAGATCACTTCTCTCTGAAGGCTAAGAAAGGACAAGAGATCCAAAGAAAATGCTATGATTTCCCAAATAAGAGGAAACAAGGTAAGGCACAACCTTAGAGAGAAAATCCTCCGTTGGACTCAATGAAAGTCTCTTCTTTGTCTGTAAATCCCTTCCCAAAGACTCAACACGAAAGTACTTCTGTTTGCTAGTATGTACCTCATAGTGCTTTGGGTAGGTCGCGACCTGGTGTCTATTGAAATCTGAGTATGGTGGTTGAAAATCATCTTGAAAATGTTGCGCCAGGTCATCCTCGAAAGGATGGAACAAATATGCAACCATATCATCAGGTTGGCACATATATGGACCATCTGGCTGTAAAAAGAAATCCTTTGAAGAAATGCTTTATGTATCCTTTATCTGAGATGTGCTTTCAATGTCGTAGATATGATCTACGTAAAAAATGAAACAACCTAAATCCCATTTGCATCTCCCAATCTGTATGAAATCATTAATGTGATCATCAACTAAATCTAGGGGTTGTTCCATGATTTCATTTGCATCATCGGAGTTGAATATTTCTTCACAAGAATGGATAATTTCATTTTCTTCAAAAGGGAAAGAAGATAACAAGGTCTCGTTCAAGCCTTCTGCAAGAGAAACTTCATCGATATCCTTTTGGAAATTTTCTCCATTTGCAAAGCTATGGAACAAAGCATCATCAAAGTTTTCAAAAGGATTTTAACTCATCATATTCTCTCCTCGATGTGCAGGAGAAGAAGATATCTGGATGTCTTCATCAAGTGGAAGGGAAAATACTTCATCTTCATCATATGTCTCATCCAGATCTTCTTCAAGATTTTCTTCATCTATTGTTTCATCATTTATCGGAAAACCTTCTCTGCAAAGAGTGTGTTTGATCTCTTGGAAAGCATCTTGCAAACTTTGAGTAGCTAGCCGATGATTTCTAAGAAATTATTCAATGAGCTTTATAGAAGAAGGGATACTCTTTGGATCACATGAGTGTGAAAGACAATATTTTTTACTTGATTCCAATGAAGACATGAAAATTTTCATCAACACATTTTCATGTAGCACATTTAAGCTCAAAGAATACTTCATATAATTCAGGACATGGGTGACTGCTAGAGCTAGATCATCGTCAAATTTAGGGAAATTTTCCCTCCACTCAATAGAGAAATGATTTGGATATCCAGGGATATTCCGAACAACCAGAGAAAGATACACATTATGGAAATCCCATGGTAAGTCCCATGAGGCCATGGTTCCATTACTTAGGGTAAAACCTCAATGGAGTCACAAGATGAGCCTAATTCTCATCAAATAATGGAAAGGGAAAAGAGGAAAAGTGGGTTCTAGGAAGGTGGAGTTGTCAAATGAGCTTCAAGATGAGCTCATCAAAAAGGGTGGAAAGGGAACGCCTCTTGGGTGGAGTTGTGAGACAGGCTAAGGGAAAGGATTTGGGATAGATTTCCAAAGTGTCATTAGGGTTTCGAAGAGGATTCAAAATCCTCTCCGACAAGGATGCAAAAATGCTATTGAACAAGTTGTAGGTTGGGAAATATTGACCCAACCATAGAAGCAACTGCTATAACTGTGGCACACTACACCCAGTGTCACCTCGATGTAGGTCCCACACTTGGGGGTGACTAAGGTCACTCCTGAAGACCTTAGGGGAATAGGTAAGATAAAGGGAAGGAATATGGAAATGCCCATAGAGGTCATAAAACTAAGTGGAAGAGGAAGGGAAGGAAGATGACTTGTAGACCAAGGAAACTTGCCCCAAGTTATAGTGCTTTGTCAGATGATTATACCTGCTCGAGACACAACGAAAAATCACTTGCAAAGTAATTTTTTATAGGAATTAGCAAGTTAATCTTGTTTTCCCTATTATGCAACATTTATATCAGCAACAAAAGATATCTGAATCATCATATAAAAGCACTAGGTTAACTAACAATATCATCAATGAAATTAGCAATCGATTATAAACAAAGTATAACACTTTGGGACTGAATTAAAAAAGTTGTTATAAAGTAGATTTCTAGAGAAATATATCATCTGTATGGATGTAACATTCAATGACGTACAACAACAAATTTAACCATTAACAAGTGCCTCAGAATAGCCTGAAGGATGCACCTAGTTTAGTGTGTTAGACTAGCAAAGTTATGGGGGAAATCTGTGGTTAGTTTAGGAGTAAGTTATCAAATACGTTTATGGAGCCCTAATGGATGTAGGTTAGTATTAGTAACAACCAATAAAGTAGTAGGATAAGAGGGATGCCCCAAGGGAGGAAGAATCCCCAAGGCATCAAGATCACTATCCCAAAGAGACAACTTTAAAACTTGGAAATTTCACATTTACCAAGGCAACAATTTATTTCTCCAATGCAATAAGTAAATGACTAGTGCCTTTAAAAATGGGTTAATGGAGTCAAGAGAATGTGAAGAATCTAGATGGGATACTTCCTTGGGGGTTTCAACCCTTTTACTCCCCAAGGTAAGCTTCTCTAGCTAGGGTTTCAACTAGGAGGGTGTATGCAATTATACTCCTCTTAGTAAACCCTTACGAAGCAATATTCCCTTAGAAATACAATGGTGGAAACACAATTGGGGATGTATACCCTTATACTCTCTACTTATCTCAAGCAAATATAACCTTTAACTTGTGCAAATGATAATACAATGAAATAAATGGCACCTTCAAGCATTAAAAGGCAATAAAATCTAGACTAACCACCAAAAAAGAAATAAAGAAAGCCTTCCAAGGCTAGCGCACCATCTCCATCAACCAATAATCCAAGACATAGCCATAAAAAAATTCATAAGAGAGATAAATGGCCAAAGAGAGAGAAAATTTCAGTCCAAGAGCCTCTCACAAGAGGGAGAGTTATTGTTAAAATGAGATCTCATGATCTCTTATTTATACAAAATGTCACCAAGGTGACTTATCGACATATATAGGGGTAAACCACAAGACTAGGGGTCAACAACCCTAACCTTTCCCCCTTAACAAAGTAATATTAAAAAATTCATTTAAAATTCACTTTTGCACATAAGAAAACCCTAATTTTAGAAGGACGTGAACCCTTTAGGGGACGTTTTGGCACTAGGAGCAAATCGTTTGTGTAGGAGGAGGGTTTCTAGGCTTTCCAAAGCCACATGTCAAGTATCCAAGTTGCTTCCTTCATTTTCAAATCCCATTTCTCCTCAAAACGTCCAAGTGCCAATGCATCAACTGCACCACCAAACCCTAACCCCCCTAGGTGACGTCATGCCTCTAGAAGTAACATTTTGTCTCTCCTAGGAAAAACGTTTGGCATGTGGGGGCTAGGTTATGTCGTCCAGTTCATATTTAAGGCCTTCCAAATTTAATCTTTCTCATCCGACATGCGGGTTCTTGGCATCCACCCGTGGGCTTCAAGATCCATGGAAGCCCAAGCTAGGCTTGTTCTTCCAAAACTGTCCACCAACTAGGTCCTGCAAAGATAAATAAGCACACCTTCCAAGGATACAAAATAATAACATCATGATAAGTGAACCCAATCAATAAATAAACCACCTAGGAATGTGCATCATATACCACTATATGAAACAATTAATTTCTCAAAGACATTATGCGACTTGTCAAGTTTGAATGTGGGAGGGTTGATGAGGTGTGCTATTGGGTATATCTTTCCCTAGGCCAAAGAGATATTCCAAGATATCTCTCTCTAAGCCATGTAAAGTGGGTGAAGTGGTTCGGGTCAAGACTCAATGGGAAAAGGGATCATGCCATAAAAGAGGTCGTACTGTCTCATTCATGGGTACCTTTGTAGAGGGTGTGTGATATCTTCATCCACAATGCACTATTCCAAAGCCCATTATTTGCCACTCTTTCATTCTTTCTTAATTTTAAGGAAATGTTGAAGGCCACTGCCTTGGCATGGTGTCTAGATAATGACAATGTCACCCACAAACACCTAATGGAAATGAGAAGGTCGACGCATGATGAGACCCCCTTTCTCTCAGCCATGCAATTGGGAGCCATTACCTTGGCTTGGTGACCAGTTGATGGTAAATTCATACCACTAAATATCCATGGACATGATAGGTCAGCTCGTGCTGAGACCTCCTATCCATCAACTAACGTTTTAAGCATTTTCAATCATATTTTATGTGGGTCCCCCTTTTCTCAAAGATAAGCATTTCATTGCTTTCTTGGGTGATCTCTAGGAGAACCATATAGAAGGCTCATACATAGTATTTTAACTTTTACCCAATATCAATCCCTTTGAGCCTTCAACCCCTTCTTCCCATAGAATGAGGGACAACCCCTTCTTGGGTTAATACACCCTAAAATCCCAAGAGATAAGGAAATGGGGGGAAACAATGATGGAAAATGGTAAGTATGGTCAAGAACAATATGATGGCTCTTCAAGGGAGTTCCTAGTAGCAAACCCATCCCCAAGGAATGCCACTTACTAGGGCACAATTTCAACCACCAAGGTGAATCAGGGAAAAAAGAATAATGTCCAAGAATATATCATGAAATCTAGAGAAATCTAAGATACAACATACTCACATGGATTAAATATTGAAATCGTGCTCACCATAATACTGACTTGTACCTCATGGAGCAAGGCCCACTGCCTTCTGGAATCCAACTGATATGGTGGATGCCATCTGAAAATATGTGACCTCTGTGATGGTGAGAAGGGTCTCCAAATGTGCAAAATGGTACTGTTGGTCATGTAGTCTCTCGACACTCCCTATCTGCAACACGAGGGCCTCGAGACATAATCTCCTTAGTTATCCACAAAATGGGGATAACATTTGGCTCCTACTTGGGGACATGTGCTCGCCATAGAGTGCATGAGAACCACAACATCTCTTGGTAGACCCGTGTTTGGAAAAAAATTAGACAAAGGGGTCAGAGTATCTAGGGTGGTTTTATCACCCTTTATCCATATACATATATAAATCCAAAATAAAAACTA
>JZKD02S0259385.1:7361-20854 GCA_000966675.3 Picea glauca
GGAGAAAACACCAAGGGTTTGATCGTCGATGCTTTACTATTCCATGTAATGAGGACCAAACATACAAAGTACTAAAACCCTGTGAATGCGATCAATGGCTCGTTAATACCTTGTGCCAGCAAGGTGAGGTAAGGACACAAGTACAACAGGTGCACATTGATTGTCATGACTACTAACACGACTATTGAATTTGCAAGGGGTTTATCAGATATATCAAAAAGTCTCTTCATAAATTGAATACAAACTATTGAACCATATAATAACTATATCAAAACTCAAAACATCGAAAAACAGGTCACTCAAACATTGGATTTAGATTTGATATAAGCACGACGACCTTTAAAATAATGCATTCTAAGGCATGCAAATTGTAACAACAAGATAGGTTTTATGTTTGATTCATGCTTACAGTCATGAATCAAACATATAAAAAAATGAAAGATGAGACAACAAGAGATTAATCAAAATATTTCTTAACCTAGTAATTATCTCAAAATTCTCAAAAACATTTACGAAATCGAGGGGAAGGCAGCTACAAAAAATGAAATTTCTTGTTCAAATATCAAAATCATGTGGGGCTACCAACAGGACCTTGTATTTCTATTTAATTTCKCTTTTTTTTCATGGGYGATTTCCCCAGGCTGTGGGTTTAAAAGACCGTGGTTCACTAAAGCTAACATGCCATCAACTATTTTTGATATTTTGTTTTACTAGCCAAAATCARAGTTTKTTTATTATTTTTAGTAGACACCCTTGTGTTGKTATTGAGTGGGCAAGGRGAGGAGGAGGTGGTAACATCCTATTCTTTAAATGTCTCTTTACATAGGGCATGACAACGTATGGAAAAACTCCATCCTTTTCCGCATGCTAGCGTTAGGGAAACCTTGGGTTCCGCCATCTGAATGATTGACCCCTGGAGTTAGCGTTGGGTTTCCCAGGGTCAAAATAGTGGTTTCCTACAATGTTTTTATTATTTATGAAAGCCTCTTTTTAAATTCAGCTAAACATCACGTCAAGAAATTATGTAAGTTAGTGAAAAAAATTATAATTTTTTTATATGGAAGTCTTGAATTAAAATATATTCCATCCTTGTTTTAATGCAGATAGATTTGTAGGAATTATTTCCATTTATTTTTAACTAATGTAGATGCCAATGATTTATAAATATAACTATCTTTCGGTGACGACGAATTATTCTAATTTATTAATATTTATTCTTAATGAAACTTCGTATCGTTTACAAATTTAAAAATATTTTTATATGAACGGTGTTGGCATGTTTACAGACAGAGTGTGCTTGTCATTGATGGCAAGATTAGAGTGTGTATCGATGGAAATACAGGAACAACGTAAGCTTAGGTGAAGAAGAAAGCAATATGCAGAGATCAAAGCTCAGGAGAGATAACGTTCTAAGATGTGCAGATGAGATCTCATAGATCAAGGCTTGAAGAAGGATCAAAGGTCGTGGCTTGCAGAAGGATCAAAGTTAAGCTTAGGTGAAGAAGCATCACCAATCCTAAATACACGATGATCGTTAGATAAATGTCCAATGACTAGAGGGAGCACAAAGGAGACATACAGGTATGATCCATTGGATCTGAACACCGAGGATCAACAGTCATTGGATCCAGAAATAAATGCAAGAAGGTTAAGCCTTTAATGAGTGTAGGAGAGTGGACTTGTCAAAGTACTGAAGTACCTAAGTAAATAGGGACCGTCCATTGATAATACTGATAGGTGGCACATGATCCTCAACTCCAGAGCAAATCACTTCGAGGATTTTTCAGTTTGAGACTTGAAAAACCTGAAGTCTGGAGAGCCGAAGAGCCTGAGTAAATGATAGGCNGCGAAGTTTCGTCAACCATCAAATCTGGAGATCCTACAATGACCGTTAGATCAGGGAAATCTATGTCATCATATTACATCAACAAATATCATCCTCAAGGACATGTGGTAGACCAGATCAACAAAGAAAAGTGGTAGAATACATTAGCAAGGACATGTGGCATCTTCTCGTCTCATGACACGTCATCGAGTGAGGCAAGAGTTATGTCACTTTGGGAGTTTTTCTTTGAGAGTTTTACCACTAGTACTCGACCAAAGACCCGAAGTCCCGAATGCCAAAGACCCAAAGTGGATACGATTCGTGCGATCTGAAGATCACTTTGGGTGTATTCTCGTTTGTTCATCCTATAGCAGGATACGTGTCAATGGATCGTGAACTCTGTGTGAAACTTCTCCAGGAAAACGCAAAGGAGAAAGGTTTGATATTGTCGAAGGCTGAAGTCCTAGAGAAAAGTATATCCATTGGATTAAAGAGGACACGAGTTAGTAGATTGTCATCTTCGGGAAAATGCGAAGGATAAAGGTTTGAGATTGTCGAAGTGATGAAGTCCTGAAGTGAACGAGGACCATTGATTCGAGGATGACACATGGTAGGAATCTGTGTACTCTAGCTAAAAGCATTCTGAGAAAGTGGAGGTTGAGAATTGAAATCACTGAAGTCCAGGGATGCGAAGGAGATATCGACCGTTGATTTGAGGGGGATGCATGTTGTTGGATCGTGGACTCCCAGTGAAATCCTCTGGAAGCAAGCAGAGTTTGAGAATCGAAACTCCCGAAGCCCGAAAGGAAAAATCGATATCATCCATTGGTTTGGAGGGACACGTGTCATATGATCCTTGAAACTAAGGATCATGTGTGGATAAAGGAAAGAAGGAAGTACCTTCGATTGAAGAGGAAATATTTCAGCAGATCTTCCATTCCAAAAGATGTCCAGTTAGTAGCAACATGGTTTGAGAGTTGAAACTCCTGGAGCTCGGATCACGAAGGAAACCTCAACCGTTGATGCAGGAAGGAGAGATCTGGTCCATGGACTTGAGAGGATGGATCTAAACTGTCCATTCAAGAGCACCGTCAGTATCGTGAGATCGATGTTCATGCTCCCTTGTGGGGCCATAACATGATCGAGCCTTAATTTTTTGTAAGCGGGCCGCAATCGAAACCAGAATTTTGGGAAAAGGATGCGTGGAGGATCATGGTGAATTGCAGGGTGAAAAGAAGTTTGGTATAAACCACCTTTGGATNCATCGCATAAAGTTCAAGCCATAGATATTAGTTCATGATCGAATGAACAACAGTCACTTCGGATATAAATATGCGAGGAGGTTACACTCCGAAAAGTTTGAGATTTGAAATCCTCAGAATGCGATGTTTCGTGAGCCGTCGGATCAATTTCGAGTGGAAGGACGGGATAAGCTAGCAAAGTTACATCGCAGAAATATCGAGCCATCGATCCAAGATACTGATCAAATGAATAACATTCACTTCGGATATAGAGATGCGAGGGGTTTACACTCAGGAAAGTTTGAGATTTGAAATCAATGGAATGCGAAGTTTCGTCAACCATCAAATCTGGAGATCCTACAATGACCGTTAGATCAGGGAAATCTATGTCATCATATTACATCAACAAATATCATCCTCAAGGACATGTGGTAGACCACATCAACAAAGAAAAGTGGTAGAATACATTAGCAAGGACAAGTGGCATCTTCTCGTCTCATGACACGTCATCGAGTGAGGCAAGAGTTACGTCACTTTGGGAGTTTTTCTTTGAGAGTTTTACCACTAGTACTCGACCAAAGACCCAAAGTGGATACGATTCGTGCGATCTGAAGATCACTTTGGGTGTATTCTCGTTTGTTCATCCTATAGCAGGATACCTGTCAATGGATCGTGAACTTTGTGTGAAACTTCTCCAGGAAAACGCAAAAGAGAAAGGTTTGATATTGTCGAAGGCCGAAGTCCCAGAGCAGAGTATATCCATTGGATTAAAGAGGACACGAGTTAGTAGATTGTCATCTTCGGGAAAACGCGAAGGAGAAAGGTTTGAGATTGTCGAAGTGATGAAGTCCTGAAGTGAACGAGGACCATTGATTCGAGGAGGAAACATGGTAGGAATCTGTGTACTCTAGCTAAAAGCATTCTGAGAAAGTGGAGGTTGAGAATTGAAATCTCTGAAGTCCGGGGATGCGAAGGAGATATCGACCGTTGATTTGAGGGGGATGCATGTTGTTAGATCGTGGACTCCCAGTGAAATCCTCTGGAAGCAAGCAGAGTTTGAGAATCGAAACTCCCGAAGCCCGAAAGGCAAAATCGATATCATCCATTGGTTTGGAGGGACACGTGTCATATGATCCTTGAAACTAAGGATCATGTGTGGATAAAGGAAAGAAGGAAGTACCTTCGATTGAAGAGGAAATATTTCAGCAGATCTTCCATTCCAAAAGATGTCCAGTTAGTAGCAACATGGTTTGAGAGTTGAAACTCCTGGAGCTCGGATCACGAAGGAAACCTCAACCGTTGATGCAGGAAGGAGAGATCTGGTCCATGGACTTGAGAGGATGGATCTAAACTGTCCATTCAAGAGCACCGTCAGTATCGTGAGATCGATGTTCATGCTCCCTTGTGGGGCCATAACATGATCGAGCCTTAATTTTTTGTAAGCGGGCCGCAATCGAAACCAGAATTTTGGGAAAAGGATGCGTGGAGGATCATGGTGAATTGCAGGGTGAAAAGAAGTTTGGTATAAACCACCTTTGGATTCCCCCACAACTTCTTGGTCACATGAAGCTCATACCCCAAGGTCATATCGTGAAATGGAGCCAACGCTCACAAGACAGAAATCGGGAAGCGCCTTTTGAATATAGCCTTCAAATATTTTAAGGAAATCATCCCATCCTTGGCTTTTTAAGTCCTCGATTGCATCGTCATGAGAGAGTAATGCTTGATACCCATTCGGCTCCAAGCAAACAACAAGAGACATGACAAATGCAACCAGAATGTAACATGGATAAATCAAAATAGTTTTAGGTTTGAATGGTAGGAGCGATAGGAACAAATCTGAATGGATAGTGGAGAAATGACCATAACAAAGATTGCGTGTTATCATAACAAAGGTAGTGGGAGAAAACACCAAGGGTTTTATCGTCGATGCTTTACCATTCCATGCAATGAGAACCAGAAATAAAGAGTATCGAAACCCTGTGAATTCAATGAATGGCTCGTTAATACGTTGTGCCAGCAGGGTGATGTAAGGACACGAGTACAACAGGTGCACATTGATTGTCATGACTACTAACATGACTATTGAATTTTCAAGGGATTTATCAAAAATATCAAAAAGGCTCTTCATAAATTGAATACAAACCATCGAACCATATAATAACTATATCAAAAATCAAAACATCGAAAAACAAGTCACTCAAACATTGGATTTAGATTTGATATAAGCATGACGACCTTTAAAAGAATTCATTCTAAGGCATACAAATTATAACACCAAGATAGGTTTTATGTTTGATTCATGCTTACAGTCATGAATCAAACATATAACAAAACGAAAGTGCAGACAATAAAAGATTAATCAAAATATTTCGTAACCCAGTAATTATCTCAAAATTCTCAAAAACATTTACAAAATTGAGGGGAAGGAAGCTACAGAAAATGCAATTTCTTGGTCAAATATCAAAATCATGTGGGGCTGCCAACAATGGCGACTTATTGGGCGAAGTAGTTATCTCTGCATCACTAGAAAATTCATGTTAGGACATATTATAATGATTGAAAAATTAAAGAACAATCGACAGCAAGTCAAGCATTCTAATCAAACTCAGAAAATCACATAATCTAGCGTCAGATGTGTTTCTGTCCAAATGCAATACGGTGACAATTTCTAATTACAAGTGAGATGATGTTTAAGAAATTCACTCCAATACTGTTGACAGGGCCGCTATTGATAGAATGCATCCATAGCCTCAATAGGGATGTAATTTAATTCACTCTAACACCTCTACCCTGTCCAATAATTATCCATTCAATATGAAGGACATTTTTACGATCAATTCCAAAAAGTCATACCTGATAATTTTCTTAAACACAACATTGCTTCACTGCCAGCAGGCCTATTCAGTATCCCAAAGAGGTTTCCTTGGCATCATGCATGCATTTACCCGCTGCCAACATACCTATTCAATATCTTGGTGGGTTTACAGACACTTCCCACACTTTGCATTTCTTTCAACCCTCGATAATTTATTTACAATTTGACATAAACTTTATGATATTCAAGAGAGTGTGGTGATGCTGAAAATTTCAGATTTTGAAAAACTTGATATTTTCCAATTTAATTTCTCGTTTGACGACCTTCATCATGATCTGGACCTTTAGTTTTCTGTTAAGAAAAACCTCTTGAGGACAAGAAGGCATACTTGAGGTTTTTTCTCTAAAAACATGGACAATGTTAAGAGTTTTAATAATGATCATATCTCGTGATTATAAAGAGAAACCAGGAAAACTATTTTGAACAGAAAATTTCTTCTACTAATTTGAGTTGTAGAAATTCATAGTACAGGTGATTTGAAATGACATCGGATGTTTCTTTAGGATAAGACTTCTGATTTTCCTTCCATAAAATAAATGGTGACTCAGAAATAAATTTATTCAGAAACAAATGAAAACAAGAAAAATGAAAAGAACCAAAATTGAAAAACAGAAAAGAGAATTAAAAAAGAAAAATATGTATAGAGAGATGCATCTAGAATCGTCACGAGAAATATCTTTTGAGAGCTTGGCCATTCACTGAGAAAGTGTTTGGATACCCCTCCAAATTGTGTAGGCAGAAAGAGCTGGGACCTAATTTTTCATAAATTACATACGGTCCCAACCACAGATTCCGGAACTTGGTGTGTTCCCCCTTTCCCTTGTTCAGTTTATCCCATTTGAAAACCAAGTCTCCGACATTGAAATTCCTATCTAAAGAAGAATTTGAATCAAACCATCTTTTTACAATTTGTTGGTGCTGATCCAATTTCTGCTTTGCTTATGCTCTTACTTCCTCCAGTTTTAACAAGGCATTAATTCGACTTTCCAAAGGAGGGCAGTCCTCTTCTTGGAATTTCTGCGATAATTGCAGAGATGGAAGTAAAACATGTGGAAGGAGGATTGCTTCTCTTGTGTAGATGAGAAAGAAAGGGGAATTAACAACCGAATTTTTTGGTGTCACCCTATCATCCCAAAGTGCATTATATAGTGCATTGTGCCAATTCTTATGGTTTTCCAAAACTGTCCTCTTAATGATCTTGATTAAATTTTTATTCGTTAATTCTGCTAGACCATTTCCTTGAGGGTAGTAGATGGAAAAATATTTCAATTTAATCCATTTTTCTAAGGMAAATATATTCATATCAAGGGATGYGAAATAGGATGCGTTATCAAAGTACAAACATTCGGGAATGCCGAATCAAGTGATGATATGAAAATTAAGGAAATATACTACCTAATTCGTGTTTACCACTTTCAAAGGTGCAAMTTTGGACCATCTGGTAAAATAATCCATTGTTGTAATAATATACTTATGTTGTTGTGAGAAAGAAGGTTTAATCAGTCCTATGATGTCAAGACCCCATTGGTGAAAAGGGGAATCTACAGTGACAGGTTGCAAAGGAAATGTTGCCTTCTTAACCTGTCCTACAACCTTTTGGCAAATTATACATTTACGACACAACGTATGGGCATATTTAAACAAAGTGGGCCAATAGTACCCAACTATTAACACTTTGTGAGCAGTGGCGTCTCCACCTAAGTGTCCGTGTCCACCAGCTTCACCTGCATGAAGTTCAGATAATACTTTTTCTGATTCTTCATTTTCTAAACAATGCGTAAGAACACCGTCAAAATTCTTTCGAATTAAAACATCATTTATTAACTGCAAAGATGCAGATTTTAACCCGATTTCTCTTCTGTTTTTAGGATCAAGGTGGTGAGGAGAAGATCCATGTGTCAAAGAAAATTTAACTTTCTCATACTAGGAATTGGCAACAACTTGTGCACAACTAATTTGTTTTTCATTATGTTGATTTACAGTTAAGGTGGTACTTTGACTTTCCTATTCTTTAACTGAATCAACAACTAGTTTACATAGGCCTTGACCTCTAAAAAGTTGTGCAAGGGTTATTTAGAGGTCATACTCTTGTAAGGACATCATCCAATTTTCCCTTTTCTCACTCAATTCTTTTTCTACTAGCATAGTTCTTACAACTGGGTAAGGAACAATAACCTTGGTTCTAGATTTTAGCCGGTATGACCGTAAGTGTTTTACTGCTTTAAAAACAAAATATGCATGTTGATACATTGCTGGATAATTAACCTCTCCTCCTTTGAAATCCGAGCTCATGAAGGCAATAGGTATCTCATTACTTTTAGCATTTTTCTTTGTTAACACAACAACATAAGATCGGTCAAAAGAAAAGGTGTAAAGAGTGAAATCTTGAGAGAAATCCGGACTCATAAAGGAAGGAGATTCTACTATTGCTTTTCTAATGGAGTCAAAATCTTGGCTTTCTTGTAGTCCCCAATCGTACAACACATCCTTTTTAATTAAGTTCTGAAATGGTCTTACCATTTCTGAAAAACTTGGGTCAAATCTTCTGACAAAATTAATCTTGCCTAAAAATGATTGCATGGCCTTTTTGGAAGAAGGAGGGGAGAGTTTAGTGATTTCTTGGGTTCTTTCAGGGTCAATGATCATTCCATATTTTGATACTATATATCCAAACAATTTACCTTTCTCTATTGCAAAGACCNAACAATTCAATCAAAAATGCATTAGGAGAAAGAAATTATGCGGGCAATAGTTTAGAAGCGACATTAACCAATAGATCAACCTCCGAATTATTTAGTCTAGGAATGGAGTTTATGTTAAATGATGGAAATTTTTGCATTAAACTTCATACCTCAGTTTGCTAACTTTTCAGATGTGGTGATAAGAAATGTATGGAGTTTCTCACCTTCCTAACCACGATTTTTGAATCACTGAATACCATTAAATTTCGTATGTCCATATCCAAATCTTTCCTAAGCCCTTGTAGAAGTTCTTTGTATTCAATGGTGTTATTAGTGCATTTGAACTCTAATTGACAGAAAATGAAAGTCTTGTTACCTACGGGATCGATGAGTACACATCCTGCATTGACTCCTTCTTTGGATTTGGATCCATCAAAGTACAATGACCAAATTTGAGCTTCGTCAGCAGTGTTTGACACGCTTGGCCAAGCTGATGTCTGAGTATAGGTCATAGGTTTTTATTGCTTCCTTGGATCAGTGATAGGAGAGATTTCAATCATTAAGTTACCAAAGAAGGTATTCATTCCCTGCATTTCAAATGAATTAACAGATATAGTGAAAGGTTCATTTGCATCATTTAAATTTGTCACAGTGTGTTTAAGATAACGTTCTTTGTTTATCCTGATTCTATTTGGATGTCCATTTTCTGGTAGCCACAAATGAGACCAATCTGTGGCAAAGTAACCATGCAGTTGTTCAGACTAGTCCTTGCTTAAAAACAAACCATAGACTTCAGGGATGTCAACAACAATAATGTCAATAATCTGGTGAACCTTAGGATTGAAAGATAATCTAACCAGGAAATTCTTAAGCTCACCGATTACCTTAATGTTCATCCGATCAAGTTGAATGATTTTAAGATCAGAAGGTTGAACTTCTGCATTAATTTTTTGACAAACAGATAGAGGAATCACATTTGATGATGCACCGAAATCGACCATACAATTATGTACATTCCTATTAAAAATTTCAAAGGTTAACAAGAAAGGTAGGACATTTTTCTGAGTGTTAACAACATAATTCTACTGATTTTTAGTTGTTGTCCCTAAAACAATGTTATCTACATTTGATACAGTTTTTTCAGCTAAATCCATTTTATCTGGAGGTTTAAATGTCGTTTTAGTTGGGATCCTTTTGGTTGTTTTTGAACCAATTTCTGCAGTTTTCTTGCCGCTAGGATCATTGTTTTTACTGTTTTTAGCGATGCTTTGAAGCATTTTCTGCAAAATAAGAAGAAATTTCAGCAGCTCAAAAATAAAAATAATAGCCCTCAATTTTTTAGATCTTCAATTGAATCATATTCTAAAACAAGTGCTGCCAATACTTTCATCTTTCTTCGAATGCTTTGGAAACACATTATTACTCGCTTCAGAAGAAGATTTGTTCACTGTTTTGCTTCTTATGTTGTAGGGGTGGACAGTTTCAAAATTTGCTTGGAAAATACTATCATAGAAGTGACCGAAGATATTGGGGGATGATTCTTCCTCTTCTAGTACTTCTTCATCAGCTACGTCTTCAGAAATTTCAGGAGGGGTAGAAGTCGAAGTATCATGTGATTCTTAGATAGTTTGCAAAGTGTACTGCAATCTTTCGAAATTGAGACCCTCGGTGGTTGGGTTAGGCCATTTGGGAGGAAAAGGTTTTCTGAAAGGATGTTTAAAACTTCCTTTGCTTGTGGATGCCTCCTCGGTAGATATTTTCAATTCCACGACTTGATTTGATAATTTTTGGAAAGGTTTCTGCAAGCTTTCTAAGTCTAAATTTTCTAATTGATTTTTAGCTTGAGGAGGCCTAGTAAGGATTTCTATTTTATTTTTAGAGGATGAAACTGTTTTAGCTTCACTATTGAGATTATCTTTTAAGATTAATATATCCTTTTCAATTTGGTTTGCCTCCCCAAAGGCTCCTAACAGAGTGTTCTTTTTAGACCTTTTGACCCATATGGTGATATTATTGTGCAAGNAACAATTCAATCAAAAATGCATTAGGAGAAAGAAATTATGCGGGCAATAGTTTAGAAGCGACATTAACCAATAGATCAACCTCCGAATTATTTAGTCTAGGAATGGAGTTTATGTTAAATGATGGAAATTTTTGCATTAAACTTCATACCTCAGTTTGCTAACTTTTCAGATGTGGTGATAAGAAATGTATGGAGTTTCTCACCTTCCTAACCACGATTTTTGAATCACTGAATACCATTAAATTTCGTATGTCCATATCCAAATCTTTCCTAAGCCCTTGTAGAAGTTCTTTGTATTCAATGGTGTTATTAGTGCATTTGAACTCTAATTGACAGAAAATGAAAGTCTTGTTACCTACGGGATCGATGAGTACACATCCTGCATTGACTCCTTCTTTGGATTTGGATCCATCAAAGTACAATGACCAAATTTGAGCTTCGTCAGCAGTGTTTGACACGCTTGGCCAAGCTGATGTCTGAGTATAGGTCATAGGTTTTTATTGCTTCCTTGGATCAGTGATAGGAGAGATTTCAATCATTAAGTTACCAAAGAAGGTATTCATTCCCTGCATTTCAAATGAATTAACAGATATAGTGAAAGGTTCATTTGCATCATTTAAATTTGTCACAGTGTGTTTAAGATAACGTTCTTTGTTTATCCTGATTCTATTTGGATGTCCATTTTCTGGTAGCCACAAATGAGACCAATCTGTGGCAAAGTAACCATGCAGTTGTTCAGACTAGTCCTTGCTTAAAAACAAACCATAGACTTCAGGGATGTCAACAACAATAATGTCAATAATCTGGTGAACCTTAGGATTGAAAGATAATCTAACCAGGAAATTCTTAAGCTCACCGATTACCTTAATGTTCATCCGATCAAGTTGAATGATTTTAAGATCAGAAGGTTGAACTTCTGCATTAATTTTTTGACAAACAGATAGAGGAATCACATTTGATGATGCACCGAAATCGACCATACAATTATGTACATTCCTATTAAAAATTTCAAAGGTTAACAAGAAAGGTAGGACATTTTTCTGAGTGTTAACAACATAATTCTACTGATTTTTAGTTGTTGTCCCTAAAACAATGTTATCTACATTTGATACAGTTTTTTCAGCTAAATCCATTTTATCTGGAGGTTTAAATGTCGTTTTAGTTGGGATCCTTTTGGTTGTTTTTGAACCAATTTCTGCAGTTTTCTTGCCGCTAGGATCATTGTTTTTACTGTTTTTAGCGATGCTTTGAAGCATTTTCTGCAAAATAAGAAGAAATTTCAACAGCTCAAAAATAAAAATAATAGCCCTCAATTTTTTAGATCTTCAATTGAATCATATTCTAAAACAAGTGCTGCCAATACTTTCATCTTTCTTCTAATGCTTTGGAAACACATTATTACTCGCTTCAGAAGAAGATTTGTTCACTGTTTTGCTTCTTATGTTGTAGGGGTGGATAGTTTCAAAATTTGCTTGGAAAATACTATCAGAGAAGTGACCGAAGATATTGGGGGATGATTCTTCCTCTTCTAGTACTTCTTCATCAGCTACGTCTTCAGAAATTTTAGGAGGGGTAGAAGTCGAAGTATCATGTGATTCTTAGATAGTTTGCAAAGTGTACTGCAATCTTTCGAAATTGAGACCCTCCGTGGTTGGGTTAGGCCATTTGGGAGGAAAAGGTTTTCTGAAAGGATGTTTAAAACTTCCTTTGCTTGTGGATGCCTCCTCGGTAGATATTTTCAATTCCACGACTTGATTTGATAATTTTTGGAAAGGTTTCTGCAAGCTTTCTAAGTCTAAATTTTCTAATTGATTTTTAGCTTGAGGAGGCCTAGTAAGGATTTCTATTTTATTTTTAGAGGATGAAACTGTTTTAGCTTCACTATTGAGATTATCTTTTAAGATTAATATATCCTTTTCAATTTGGTTTGCCTCCCCAAAGGCTCCTAACAGAGTGTTCTTTTTAGACCTTTTGACCCATATGGTGATATTATTGTGCAAGGCTTTAGCATAATATGCGACGATTAGACTTTCTGCAGGCATTGAATTTGTAGGGATCTTATTCTTTAGGGTAATGAATCTCTGGTTGAAATATTTTACTTTTTCTTTAGGATTCATTTTTAGACTGGAGAGCTCCATAACCAAGACTTTAGGTGATTTATCATCTCCAAACTTCTCTAAGAAACAAGTTTCAAAATTGTCCCAAGAGACGATGGTCTGGCGCTGTTGGGAAAAATATCATGTGGAGGTATTGCCCTCAAAAGTATAATGAAAGAGTATCCATACTACATATTCATTCTCTACATTTCAGAGTCTAATGGCCAACATAAAAAAAATTATGTGATCCTGAACAGATTGTTTAGAATATGGATCAAATTTAGGCAACCATTTCTCCAAGTGTTTTGGCAATGGATGTTGCGGTCCAGGTACAACCATGTAATATTGATTGAGCCAAGGTCTGGAATGATTGTTTTGGTTTTCCATGGGTGTTGGTGGTGTTGAAGGCTGAGATGATTCAGACGAGGAACTGCCTTCATCAGATGACTCTCCTCCTAAAGAGGATGGAGATGAACTAGGTGGGGAATGTGGGATGCCAGACCCTTTGGCTCCAAGAGTAGGTGTATCTATAGGATCTGTGGTATTATATCCTAAAGGATTTGAGAGTAGACCAGTTCCTTCAAGTTGTTCTCAGATATCTAAGAAATCTAAGGGTTGATTAAGTGGCTTACCAGGTTGTCTGATACGGGCTAATGCACTATGTGTCCTTATGAGTGACTGACGAAAAATTTCTTGGACGTCGACCCCTTGAGGAGCTAGTGTCACTGGTTCAACGAGAATCTCAATAT
>JZKD02S0259396.1:13985-50329 GCA_000966675.3 Picea glauca
CACTTGAACCTTTGAGGACACCAGTCCTCCCTAGCACCTCCCAACCACCCTGGTATATAAATTCCTTGTTACTAAAACTTATTATAGTGATATAAAGTTATTCAATGGCTTACCAACCTTGTCGCTGTTCTGTTACACTACTCTGTTCTGTCTGCATCAATGTCTTCTGCATGCCCCTTGCACTTTCTGTTATTCTGCCTTTTATTCTCTCTGCACCATATCCCTTCAATGCATCCTTCCTCTACTGTGCATTTTTGCACCTGCACTCTGCCTCCTTGCTCACACCTGAATCATTCCAAATGACAACAACCCTATTCTCTTCTTTATTTAGCATTCTTATAGTCTCTGTTGTCTTTGTGCATGCAATATTCGCAATGCCTCTGCATGCTCACTCCACGCCAAATTCCTCCACAACTTGAGTGCTCTGTCTTATCATCATCGTGACTCTTCAACTTCTCTGGTTGTTTTCCACTCGTTCAACATCACTGTATGTTATACTGAGATTCCTCAACCTCTCTGGCAGTTTGAGACTCTTCGTCTTCTCTGTGACAGTCGAGCTCACCTTCTCTGTTCCAGTTACAGGCCTCAATGCTCATCCAGCTGTCAATCGCCTCCACGAACATCTTCATCCCTCTTCAGGATTCCCAGAGACTCTTCACCTCCTCTGTCAATCATCCCGAAGTGTCTTCGAGTCCTCTGACAGAAACCATCAGTGGTTTCTGGCAGTTACACTGTGTCATGCTATAGTAGCCCTCCGATCTTGTTCAAATTCACCTGGACCGTTGGATTGATTCCATGGATCTTGCATTCATTTCGGCATTTCAGCATTTGATAGTTTGACATTTGTGTGACCATGTGTCTCGACATTCCTAGTCGCGATCCCCGAAAAGGAGCTTGGTTGCTCTAGCTCTTTCCTCCATCTCTCACTGATGTGACCAAGGGCTGTGACCACAACCTTATGCATAAGATGCTTTCGCGATTTTGCATTTCGTTAATCTGGAGATGAGGAATTTCGACTCTCCAAGTTGCGATCCCCGAAACCCCGAAATGGCGTGGGATTGACGGTCCCAATCAACACTTGATCTAACGGATTAGATCATTTTGCGATTTCGCATTTCACAATTTCGACATTCTTGATGTTCAGTTTTCTTGTCACTATAAAGTCCCGATCCACGAAACTCCGAAATGGGGATGGATCAATGGTCCAGATCACATCTTGATCTGACGGCTGCGATTAAGTCACGATTTCACATATCGCGATTTTGGGATTCCTATGGTTATTATTCTTTGACATCTCCAACTCTCAATCCTCAAAACTCTGAAATGGATTGGGATCAATGGTCCATATCAAACCTTGATCTGACGGCTCAGATTAAGTCACGATTTCGGGATCCTTGTGGTTATTATTTTTTGACATCTCCAACTCTTGATCCGCGAAAATACCTAATGGACTGGGATCAATGGTCTAGATCAAACCTTGATCTGACGGCTCAGATTAAGTCGCGATTCCGCATATCACGATTTCAGGATTCTTGTGGTTATTATTCTTTGACATCTCCAACTCTCGATCTGTGAAACTCCGAAATGGACTGGGATCAATGGTCCAGATCAAACCTTGATATGACGGCTCAGATTAAGTCGTGATTTTGCATATTGCGATTTCAAGAGGTTAGGGAACCCCGTTCCTTTGACTCTCTAGTCAGCGAACTGACGATATTTCCCCATGTGTCCTGCCTGATGATGGACGGTCCTCCTTCTTACGGGATTTTGTGAGCCCGCTACTCCTTGCACTTTAAAGAATGTGTAGGTTCTCCTTGATCCGACGATGGTCGGATCTCATGCTTGGATTTAATTCCTGAGATCTATCCTCCTCTTCAACACGCTCTTCTTGTCTATATTGAGATCTGAGAGCCATCGGGAATTCTGAATTGTTGATTCAACGATCACGGTTGCTTCTCTTCCCCCATTATCACTGTGATGCTGATCATCATTGTTGTACTCATGCCATCATCGCTGCTGATCATCATTGTTGTACTCATGCCATCATTGCTGCTGTACTTGCCATCAATGACAAGCATACACTGCCTGTAAAACATGCCGACAAATGGAGCACCATTCAAAAAACATGATAAAGGATTATACTCCTCAAAAGAAAAAGGTACAGTCACAAACCTAAAACAAACCATGAACATTGTCAAGGAAGGAATTTATAAAACTAAAAAACAAGAAACATATCAAAATAAAAACTTCCCATGTCACAACAGACCCAAGTATGGAAACACCTTCAATGGTTATTGTTTTTCTTGTAACAAATTTGGTCACAAAACATTGGAATGCAAGAGTTCGAAAAAGAAAAATTCAGGAAGGTCCAATAACTCAAATGGATGTTGGAGATGAAATTATGTTGGTCACACAACAAAGTTTTTTCATACAATGAGATGTTACAACTGTGATAAGTTTGGTCACAAATCCAAAAACTACAGAAAATAAACAAGTCAATCAATGAGAAATAATTCATGCAAGTCATGAAGAAAATATAATGAAGGTTGAAGAAAAGAATAAATTACAAGTCTCAAAGAACAAATCTAGAAAAGAAAGACCCTACAAACAAAACATCTAATGAAAAAGTATGGAGAAGAAAATATGAAATAGAAAGAAAGATAGATGATTTGACACCTGAAAATGAAGAAGTTTCACTTGCACATAATAGTGATGAATCTTCAATAGCATATGAACCAAAAGAATTGAGCAGTGAAAATCTTGGATGTTTTCCAATGTTATTTTCATGAACTACTAAATTTCCCCTCAACATAAAATATGAATAAAAGGAAGTAGGAAGGATTTTACAACATGATTTGGTGTAAGCACTAGAAAATAATACTAAAATATGGTATGATATAAACCTAATGAGTAACTTCCAAAAGAATGCAAAAATGTATGAAGAGGACTTAACAAAAAACAGATGAAAGGGCCAATTCAATCTTATTTCCAAGGGAAAAAAGTTGAAGTTGCTTTCTGCAGAATCGAAGGACTATGAATAAGATATTAAATTGGTTGAATAATCGAAATTAAATTAAATAGTATAGATCAATGGTATTCTTGTGAAATATCATAATATCAACAAGAATAAAGAAAGAAATCAAGAAGATTAGTAATATTCACACCCTTGTCCTTTAGGACAAAGAAGAAGACAATAAAACCCTATGAAACAATAAAAACTCAGGGGGAGTATTTAATTTTGTCATCAAATGAGGAAGTCATTGGATTAGGTTTAAAAGACTTGATCACTACAAAAAAATTGGTATCAATAAGGCTACCTATTTGAACACAAAATCGCAAGAGATGAGATAAAATATGGCACATCACAAGGGGAGAAAACAATAAAAATTTAAATCTTTTTCATTGATGTCAAAGGAGGAGAAAAATAGTAAAACAAATTTGGTATTAGTATTTGGTATAAGTAAAATTTCAATCCTCCAACCTAAAAATGAGATCAATGATAGGGGGAGAAAAATTATTTGTTTTACATATATGTTTCCCTCAATGCCAAAGGGGGAGATTGTTGGCATTATTAATTATGTGTTGTCATTGATGGCAACATGGGTCAAATGTGTACAATAATTAGAGGAAAATAAATATCACCTTGGGGTAGAAGAAATTCGTGATCACTGTTGATCATGATAGGATCAATAGTAATCCTATGTTCCTAAAGCTTAGGAGAGATAGCGAGGAGATTATACAAATAATACACACACAAAATCAAAGCATGCAATGTTAAAGTCTTTGGAAAGGATGACAGAAAGCTCATAAGGGAGAGTGCATTGCATAAGTTCTACCAGGATTGAAATTCCCACAGTAAAACTCCAAAAGAATCAAGGAAGAATCATATCGGTTGATATAGTTCTTAGGAAAATCTTAGACCTTCATATCACATAGAAGCCAGATCCTACATAGAATAATACCTTGTGAAGTATCATGGAAATGTAATTGTCCATTCAAATTTTAGGAGTAATCGTTACCATAAAATAAATTAGAACCATTGATCAAATCCAAGTGGAAGGATAGCATAGGTTTCAGGACATTGGAACTTCGCCACTTTGGCGAACATTAGAAATAAAGCAGAGGCACGAAATTTCAAAGTCACAAAGTTGTGAAATCCTGCCAGCTGTTAGATCAATGAGGGACTTCAGATGAATTCTCGACCATCCAATCGAGTTTAGTGGAAGGAAAATGTAAGCCACAATATCCCAGAGTCTTGGATTAAACGAGCTCTTGGCGACTGCTGATATAAGATCTACTTGGGAAAAATACGAGTAGTTGGATTAGGTGGTCAAATCTGGTGCTTAGCACTTCGACGAAAAGTAGTCTAAAAAAGGTAAGATTACCTGAAGGCCAAAGCCCCGAAGTCATGAAATCTTGTCAACCTTTGAATTGGAGTGAAAATATTGAAACCATCAGATCAAACTAAACGAAATAAGGTGGTCAACTACGACACTGACCACTCCAGCGAAAAGGAGTCTAAAAACGGTAAGTTTACCCGAAGGCTGAAGCTCCGAAGTCACGTACTCTTGTTCGACCATAGGATTAGAGGAAGAATAGGAAAACTCGTCAACTGTTGATATGGAGTGAAAATATTTAGAGCGCGCTAAGGAATACAGTGGTCAACTATGGCCTTGACCTACTCCAATGATAAACATCTCAGATAAACAAAGAACTCCCAAACCCTGAAGTTCCAGAATAAACAAAGGCCATAGGATCAAGATAGTTGGAAATCTATGATGGTATATCTATTTGCCACTTCAACAATAATTGAAGCATGGTATAAAAGTGTCAAAAGTCCTGAAGCCACGAAGTAAGACATGTGGTGGAAGATAAATATGACACGTGGCCCAATCGGCTAGTGACAAGTTTCAAGGTATAGTTGGGACATTAGTTATATGAAAGTCATGAATCAAGGTGACACGTGGCATCCACTCATATAGTGGGACGTCAACAATGACTTCAATAAGCTATGCCACTCTAGGAGTACATCCTTCGATGATATACAACTTCTCCTACCAGCAAAACTACTCGAAGTGCCAAAGGCCGAAGTCGCAAATAGCCAAATACCCAGAGAGAGGGAGCTCCTTTGTGCCTAGATCATGGACATGTGAAGGTTATGAAGCAGGAAAGTGTTGATACACACTCTGGTGGAATTTTCTTCGGAAGAGTTGGTAGAATATAAAAGTTGGAGTCCCGAAACAACGAAGTCCCGAAGTGAAAAAGGACCGTCCATCTCAACTGAATACTATGTCGAAGTTGTCGATCATCCAAAAACAAAAATTAGTCAAATTTAAATGAGAAATGGGGTAGTATATATATGACCATTCGTCATAAGGTTATGTCAGTGAAGAAGGTTTAGAAGAGAATATTAATTTGTATAGACATTAACAAGAAGGATACAACACATTTGTTGATCAAGACCATTGGATGAGACCAGGGAAAAGATCAATGGTGGAACATAACTTCACCACTCTCGGGATAGTTGGAAGCAAGAGGCATAAATATTTCAGAGTCCCAAATATTCCAAATCCAGGAATAAATGAAAGTCATCCATCTCAATGACTAATTAAGTTAGCACCGTCGATCGTCAAGGATTGAAAATGATCCGGAGCCAACAAAGTTTCCCAAGGATTAGACTAGACCATCGATATGATAACTTCTTGAAGAAAATTTAAATCATATGGTATTAACGTACAACCGGGCATATTATAAGGTAGCGATACGGTGTAAAAGAACAAGGAAAGAAAAGAGGCATTAAGGTTAATAAAATCGTGGTCTTAAGCCCACAATCATTTGGATAGAAATGGTTTGAAAGAAGCGTCTATCTTTATAAATTAATAAATCTATAAGAATAAATTAAACAAAAAATGATAAATGAAAATCAAGACTACAAAGTATTTGAAGTCTTTTTAGTTAAAATAAATGAATTATTAATTGAGATGCATATACCTTATTCATTTAATTTATGAGAGTGTGAAAAGTAGTCAAAGTTTCAGACACTAGTTAACCCCCTCTCAGTGTCAAGTGTATATTTCAACAGGTTTTTGGATGAAGATAACGAGAGATGAAAATGCATCCGTGGATGCCACAAATTGGTTAGAATATGACTGAAATTCATCACAAAAATCTCTCAGTTTCACTTAATAATTAACTGGTACTTAACTATTAATTATGCAGTAGTGGAAAAATTTCGTTAACAAGTTTAACTAAGTCACCTGGTGAGTCTTTCATTCCAACTCATAACAGTAATACAATCATAAACTTGAATAATTTCGTGTAATTTTAAATTGTGGTGGCTCAGAACTCGAAGTAGGTATTATTACAAATTATAATTTTATTAAGACGGGAAAACGAAAATGAACACATGCATGTTACGAAATTGAAAGATGCTGTTGTCGAATTTGAGGGTTCAACATAAAAATTCAGAAATATATGAATATCAATGGAGAAACAAAATAATAAAATGATAATTTTGTTTAACCACAATTAACTGAAATTACATTCTCTGAAAAGAACCTTCCCTAATCGTTAATTTGACCTAAAACTCTTACTAGTAGTAGAATCCAACGACTACATAATTAGCTTCTCTGTCACTACGTTGCCAGTAGGACAATTATGAACTACAATTCTAATGATAAAAACATCTATAAAAATTCGATAAGTTCAATAATAATATGGTCTTTTTAAATAAAACTAATTCTACATCACTCATACGATTTACAAAAGATATCTCTATTCTTAACATTAATTTGCGGCTATGATAATTCGTACACTGCTCACAAAAACTAATAACAACTAATATAACCAAATCTCTATCACTAAGCGATAAATGTCTATTCATCCCTGTTTCAAAACCTTCCATTAAATTGCTACTCAATATAAACATTTGTAATTCTATGCATAGTGCTCCTTAACATATGCATACAACTATTCTAATCTTACAACAAATTCTAGGGATGAGCATGGATATTGACAAATAAATAGTGAAAAACTACCAACATATATTACATCTATCAATTCAGACCATCCATCAACTACAGTCATATAAGGTATTCTATTTAACAACAAGAATGATTATCCATATATAATTAGAATATCCATTATCTAATACACAACAATTTTTTTTATATAAACAAGGACCATTGATGAAGGTCTTGAATAAACTCTTTCTAGTAGCATATTTACACATGGAACTTATGTTCAAGGAAAATTCTTATGTCAACTATCAATTAATTTCACAAAATTATTGTACTGTAAATATATAATACACCAGAAATCAACAATGTACACATAAAATACCATATCCAAGATGGTTGAAAGATGAAGATGATTCCATTTCAACACAAACTTGTGCAACTCCTTCCTTAAGCCTGGTAACCAAAGATTTCACCAGTACCTCCCAGCCAATGCTAGGGGTACTCTTATTCCCCCGTATCCCCTTGAGCCCCAAAGGAGCCTAGTAGGATGTGACATGGATGCTTCCACACCTCTCCCTCAACTGTCTAGTTCCTGTGCATGACCCCTTTACTCCTTATGTGAGTCGGATTAGCAAGAATCATCGAGCCTGGATCCACTGACAAGAATGTTGTCAATCATCCATAAATATAATATCCATACTAAAATCATCATATAAATCACATGCATGTAATCAAATACTCAAAACATATAAAAATCCACTCCCTGAATCAATCTGAACTCCAAGGGAAATCGTTGATGCCATCTGCATCATCAACCTGTCATGTATCCTGCACACTCAGGGAAACTCATCAGTAATAAATGTCGATACATGAATACATATAGAATATAACATACGATCAAAATGGCATCATAATATATATCTTATAATAAAAGCATAATCATAATGTATCATAACTAGATCACTTGCTCATAAGTGTCAAAGAATAAGTGACTATAAATGTGTTTAGTAGAATTGGATGTTACATACACCCCCTCTTGTTTTAAAATTTGTCCCAAAGTTTTTACAATATAACAATGAACGTAGTAAACGTATCCGACACATAACTACATATCTAATCTATCAAACAAATAATAAAACCATTGATGCATCTCATATGCATCTTCCCATGTAGCCGAATGTGGGCTATAACTATCCCACTAGACCTTGACCTGATCTATTGTTTGATGTCGTAGTTGTCAAGTGATATGGTCTAGTATGTGGATTGAATCCTCTATGAGAGCACCCTCATCCGACAATTACAAATAACTCATGTAAATAACATGTGACAGATCTAAAATATAATGTCGCAAAACAGATACATGAAATACATCATGCATATGCCTCGAAGAATCAGGAAAGGCTAGTCGGTAAGCCACAAGTCCTTTCTTTTACACAACCTAAAAAGGTACCACAAACCTAGGAGAGATTTTATAACCCTTTACAATCTTGATTGAACTCTTATGTGTTTTTACCCACAAGAAAAATATGTCACCAACCTCATAACCGCGGTCAATGCGATGCACATCATCATAACTCTTATGTTGATCCTGTGCTTCTTTAATTTTGTCTTATTGATCACATCTATTATTCCATTTATTGGATCAATTCTAGTCCCACTAGGACTCTATCCTCTAGTTTATCCCAACTCAAATATTTATGACATGGTCGTTCATAAATAAATTCAAACGGTGCCATCTTAATAGTACTCTAGTAGTTTTTGTTGTATGCAAACTCTACCAATGGAAATAATTCTTCCCAACCCTTTTTTTGATCCATCATGTACATCCAAAGCATATCCTGTAATATTTGATTCATCCTTTCAGTTTTTTTGTCTGCCTTTGGGTGATATTCTGTACTAAAATTAATTGTGTTCCCAAAGCCTCTTGGAAACTACTCCAAAATTGTCTTGTAAACACCGATCCACGATCGGATATGATCTTTCTTATTACCTTGTGCAACCTCACAATCTCTCTAAAAAATACTCTAGTTATTTCTGGTGCCTGATACATCGTGCACAAATGAATAAAGTGTGCACTCTTCATCAAAGTTTTAATGAATACAAAAATTGAATCATGTCTCCTTGCCGTCAGTGACAATCCAACAATAAAATCCATCGAAATGACTTCCCATTTAGATTCAAGAATAACGTGTGGCTGTAACAATCCTGCTCGATGTCTATGCCCAACCTTCACTTGCTGACATTCTAGACATCTCGCCACATATTTAACTATATCCTCTTTCATTCTTTTTCATAAGATTAAAGGCTTAAGGTTTGCCTTCATATTTGTGACTCCAGGATGAACTATGTATACTTCTCGATGAGGTTTTCTTAAAATCAAACTTAATTCATTGTTTTGAGTTACATAAATTTTTTCGTTATACCTCAACAATCTGTCACAGTCTAAAGAATAAAATTCATACCTTGGTAATATCATGGTATCTTGTCTGGTATTATCCTTCACTTCCTTGTACCAATCATCGTCAATCTGTAAAGATAGAATATTTTCTCAAAGAATCATATTAAGAGGTATTACTGATAATATGTGTGGTATCCGACTTAACGCATCTGCTACTATGTAAATCTTTCCTTCAACGTAAGTAATATCAAAATTGTATTCGCTAAGTAGTTCTGACCAACTCCTTTGTTGCACGTTCAGGTTAGTCTAGGTAAAAATATGCTGCAATCCACAATGATTTGCCTTTAATTTGAATTTTCATCCAATCAGATAATGTCTCCAAACTTGTAAGGAATATACAATTTCTAATAACTCCAAGTCATGCATTGTGTAATTCCCTTCATGCCTTCTTAATTTCCATGAGGTGTAAGTGATCACTCGACTATCTAGCATAAAAAATCCACCTAAACATTCCTTGGATGTGTCAGTGCATACCCAGAATAAATTTTCCATATCAGGTACCTTAAGTATCGGTGTTGTCGTAAATAAATCCTTAATATTTTGAAATGCTTCCGCGCATTTTTCTGACCATACAAATTTCTTGTTTTTCTTCTGTGATTTCGTGATTGGATTTTCTATCTTCGAAAAACATTTGATGAAACGTTTGTAATAACCTGCTAACCCCATAAAGCTACATACTTATTGTATGTTTTCGATGTTTACCATTTGATAATAGCATCTAATTTCGTTGGATCCACAACGACACCTTCTCCATATATGAATTTTCCCAAGTAATGAATCTTTGTTTGTTAAAAAGAACACTTTGACAACTTCTCGTACAAATTGTTTTCTCTCAGACACTATAAAACCAATCTCAAGTGTTCATCATGTTCTTCTTTTGTCTGAGAATAAATCAATATATAGTCAATAAATACTTGTAAAAACTTTTCCAAATATTTGTGGAACACTCCGTTCATCAAACTCATGAATACACCAGGGGCGTTCGTCAATATGAACGGTAAAACAATAAACTCATAGTGTCTGAATCTAGTCTTAAATGCAGTCTTAGGGATATATTATTCCTTAATTCACAATTGATGATATTCATACCTCAAGTAAATATTTGAAAACATCGTTGCTCCCTTCATTTGATCAAATAAATAATCTATTCTTGGCAACAGATACTGATTCTTGATCGTGGCTTTGTTCAATTGACGGTAATCAATGAAAATCATCCACAATCCATCCTTATTTCTAACAAAAATCATGGGTGCACCACATGGTGAAAGGATTGGATGTATAAGTCCCAATTCTGGTGTCGACATTCGATACAAAGTTCTTGCAATAGGTTCAGTTCCAAGATTCAAATCTATGGTAAAATCCAATTCTCTTTTGATGCAGACCTATAGGCCCTCGGGTCGAGATCCACTCACAGGATCGTTCTTTATCTCCCTCGAGCTGAATCGACTCTTTCGATTCCTTGCTGGAATCTCAATTCGATCCACAGGTCCTTCGGGAACTCCCCTGTGCGAACAACACTAGGCGCGAGCTCCACCTTCTTCATGTGACCATAGCGCTATGACCAAGGCCCAATTTCAACGGTGCTTATCACAACTCGCAACTCGCGAGTTCGTGAGTAGTGATTCCCGACTCTTCCCTTCCAATCTCGTGATACCCGAAATGCCGATACGGGTATGGCTCTTCCTCTGTCAGCGCCTTCCTTGCGCGATCGTCGGCTAGGCTTAACGCTAGCTCCTCTCGCTACTCGCCACTTCACAAGTTGTGGCATCCAATCTTGGCACCTTCCTTTCACGAAACCCTGAGAAGCGATGTTTACTTTTCTCCTTGCGTTCTCACTACTCGCGACTTCGCGAGTCAAAGGATTGAGTCTCTGTGCTCTTCCCGTGTGAAACTTCGAGATTTAAAAGTCAGCAAAGGTTTACCTCCCTTTCGTACTTCTTGCAACTCGCCACTTCATGAGTTTCAATGTCAAGCTCCCGTGCCCTCATCTCAGGAATCCTTGAGATGCGAGAAGTCAACGGAGTGTTGACTCCTTTTCCTAGGTGACGCGTGTCCACCTGTCTATCACGCAGGCCCCACCTTGTGGTTCTACCACGTGTCCACACGAGCCTCGACTCTTGGCACTTCGTGACTTTTGCAGTCGAGACGAGGTCCTCTCAACCCTCGAACCTCCGAATGTGCGAAATGAGATGGGGTTTATGATCCAACGGTCCTCCCGTTCTCTGGATCTAATGGCCATCCTCACTCCTCGCGATTTCGCAACTTCACAACTTGGAGCACCCAACCTTTGGGATCTCACCTTGTGAACCTCTGAGTTCGTGAGATCCCTTGATCTCTGCCACCTGTCCTCCTTCGATGGAAGGTCCTGATCTCTTCGTGACTTCACTACTTGCGAAGTCAAGAGACTTCCTCCTCTGACTCCCGATGTCCGAATCCCTGATAGAGAGGATCTCGCAACATGCGTCCGCTCTCAGATGAACGACTCAGATTTCCTCGAGACTTCGCTACTCGCGAAGTCAAGATGCTCACCTTTGTGAGTCCCGGTGCCTGAATCTCCAAAATGGATGATTCCACGACACACGTCCTCCCGCAGACGGACGGCTCAGATCTATTTCGCCTTCTCACAATTTCTGATGTTGAGTGTCTGGACTCTCATCCTCCAGACTCTTGTCCTCTAGACTCTCGTCCTCTAGACTCTCGTCCTCTGGACTCTCGTCCTCCGGACTCTCGTCCTCCGGACCCCCAAACTCTCGAACGACGATATCCCGATATGAGCTCCTTCGAGACTTTCGCTTCTACTTGGGAGGTTTAAATCTTGTGCAACTCTCGACAGATCCAACGGCTGTCGGGTTTTAGCTTAAGATCTGACAGCTCATAATATCTTCGTCTCTTGCGCTCCTCCTGCTACTCTCTGGGCATGAAATCATCAATGGTCCAGATCTTCTCTGCTGATCCGACGACAGTTATTGCTCCTCCCGATCTTTGGTTCTTTTCTTCCAACACTTGGAAGAATTCCAAATGTTCAAAGGCCTCGAAATTTGTTCATCTTTCCTCTATGAACTCCACGACTGGAATCCTTACCTACACATACAAGAACATTGTTCCTCCTGATCTTTTCTCTTGAATCCTCAAGGGATTTCATGACTTCTGTGCCTCTTGCAGAGTCTTTGCACACAAAGTTCTATCTCTTTTGATCTTCTCAATTACTCAGACCCCTAATGGATTTTATCCTTTTTCCCTTTCTCCTACATATGGAGATTTTGGATGCCCTCCTGGATATCCTTCACTCAAGCAGCCTCTTGCCGAGTGCTCAGGGTGTTCAACAACCCTGTGAAGATCCTTCAGTGGATTCTTCCTCAATTACAGAACTCAACAGAGTTCTCTTCCTCTCTGTGCCTACCTGCACATTGTCTCAATGCCCTTCTGGCAGAGTGTCAAGAATCCTTAGATGATTCTGACTTCTTAAGAACTCACAACAGAGTTCTTCTTCTATGCACCCCTTGCACCGGATCAATGCCCACTTGGAAGAGCTTCATAGAACTCCTCAGAGCTTGTGTCTTCTTCTGAACTCACAACAAAGTTCCTCTAAGAACTCCCTTGCACCTGCTCAATGCCCACTTGGCAGAGATTTACATAACTCCTCAGAGATTCTATCTGCAACTGTGTTTCCCCACAACCTTGCTTCATGAGGTGTTCAGTAACCTCAAAGGTCTTCCTCTGAGTAAATGACTTCAGCTTCTGTGCCCACCTGGATCATCTTTGTCTGAATCCACAGAGTTCAGAAGCGCATCTATGCACTGGTATTCAGAGACTGCAGTACTCTGTCATGCCCTCCTGACATGAAACCACAAAGAACCTTTCAAGCCTAAAATCAAAACAACTCCCTGCAAATGTATATCATACATCTATAGCATAAAATAACACAATGAAGCATCCACATAACACAAAAAACATGCAGGAAAATCTTCTCTGGTTTATATTAATGTAAATGCCTCTTTACAAAGGTGTCCTTGAGCTCAGACTTTAACAGAGTCTTGGCTCTTTCTCTTCTTCTCTCTCCTTTCTAAAATATTACAACTCTTACAACTACTACTAAAAATGAGATCCAAATTGATCTTTTACATGAGGGGGCTCTTCGAGCTCTTCCCTCCAATCTACCTACCCTATTCAATGCCAATGAATGGGCTGTCTAGTCCACAAATCGGATCTAGATCTTAGACTTCAAACATTAAAGGCCTACCTACTCTAATGCCTGCGCAAAGACACGATCTCATGGCTCAACAACCTAAACATTAAATTACATTCAAATTCAAAATGGAAGACGAGGGCTGCGCCTCTCTTTAGCTTTGAATGCACGTGCTGACGTGGCTGGCTGGCTGAATGATGTGGAGAGATGCTCCTGCATCATACTCCTCAACTACAAAATTCATGACATCCTGCTCATGAGCTTCCACCCTCGGTTTTGGAAATCCTCCTGGATCCCAAATCATCTTTTGGAGCTGTCTCCTCGCTCCACTTCTTTGCTATTGTTGCTTCCTCTTCTGCTTCTCTACTCAGCTTCTCCTTGTTGACAGTTTCTGTCGACTCTACCATCAACCTCCTGATCTTCTCGATCACTTCATCTAGCTGCTCCAGTGGCTGGCTCTGCTCATGCAGTCTCTCCAGCTGCAAAAATTTTCTGCAATTGGGTAGATCACCATGATCTCCCATGCCATCTTCTTCATTTTCTTCTGTGGCCTTAACTTTCCACCCTACTACAAAGTTCATCTCTGCAATCTTCTCTTGACTGACCTGCTATTCAGTCACCTTTTATGATAGCTCAACTTCTGCTAGTTTTCCTACTGGCTCTGGATTGTTCAGCCAATCCTCTAGCATCTCCAGCTCCATCTCCCATGGAGTGAGAAATCTATCTGCCTGCTCTTCAGCTTCTTCTGCTGTTAGTTTCAGTGCTGCAGCTTCCTCAGCTTCTTGGATAAAAGCATTGAGCCACTCCTCAGAATGCTCATTCTTTTCTTCTTGGGAAGCCTCAGATATCTACTCCAATTCTTCTTTGACAGTGTCAGCTAGTTGCCTTGCTTCTGCTGTTGCTGCATCTGCAACACAGATTTCTGCCTCCCCTAGGCTATGTGGTAGGAATACCTGAATTCCCCCAATCATTTGAAGATTCACCTGATATTCCTCTTCTGTCAGCTACATCTGCTGATCCAAACTCACCTCTGAGTTTATGAGACTCTTAGATAATCTCATCTACTCATCCCTGCCCACCTGGAAATATGGGATTTTCCTGCTGCCCTCCTGGCAGTCTATGGAATCAACTGATCCCATCTATGATCCCTTTCCCACCTGGAAAATTGGAAACTCTCGACTGCCCTCCTGGCAGTCTATGAGATCCCGCAGCGATCTCAATCCATTTCCCATCTGGCAATGTGAAATTCCCTGGCTTTCCTCATGACAGTCCGTGAGATCCTCAACTGATCTCAACTCTTTGCCCACCTGGCAATTGGGAATTTCCTCTCTGCCCTCGTGACAGTGCTTGAGATCTTCAGCTGATCCCAATTCATCCTTACTACTGATACTTCTCCCAGTCTCTGGTTTACATATCTAAACCCTTTTCTCTGGTCCGTTGAGGTTTTCAGCAGGCCTCAACTACCATTTTAACAGCTTACACTGTCTTTTAGCCATCTCGTTGTCTATTTTCCCTGCTGGAAAATCTGTTGTTGTCACTCTGAAACCTTGAGTGTTTCTAGCCTCTTCCACAGTCCTCCTGACTGTCTATGGACTGTTGCCTACTTGTAAACAATCCTCTACAGAGTCCTCAGTACTCTTTCTTCTTCCTGCTCCTTCTGTCTACAATGTACAAACATAATCAAGCTATGATACCAAATTGATACAGACCTATCGGCACTCGAGCCGAGATCCACTCACAGGATCGTTCTTTATCTCCCTCGAGCCGAATTGACTCTTTTGATTCCTTGCTGGAATCTCAATTCGATCCACAGGTCCTTCAGGAACTCCCCTGTGTGAACAACACTAGGCGCGAGCTCCACCTTCTCCATGTGACCACAATGCTATGACCAAGGCCCAATTTCAATGGTGCTTGTCGCAACTCACAACTTGCGAGTTTGTGAGTCGTGACTCCCGACTCTTCCCTTCCAATATCACGATACCTGAAATGCCGATACAGGTATGGCTCTTCCTCTGTCAGCACCTTCCTTGCGTGACCACCAACTAGGCTTAACGCTAGCTCCTCTCGCTACTCGCCACTTTGCAAGTTGTGGCATCCAATCTTGGCACCTTCCTTTCACAAAACCCTGAGAAGCGATGTTGAATTTTCTCCTCGCGTTATCGCTACTCGCGACTTCACGAGTCGAAGGATTGAGTCTCCGTGCTCTTCCTGTGCGAACCTCCGAGATTTAAAAGTTATCAAAGGTTGACCTCCCTTTCTTACTTCTCGCAACTCGCCACTTTGCGAGTTTCAATGTCGAGCTCCCATAGTCTCATCTCGCGAATCCCCGAGACGAGAGAATTCAATGGAGTGTTGACTCCTTTTCCCAGGCAACGTGTGTCTACCTGTCTATCACGTGGGCCCCACCTTGTGGTTCTACCGTGTATCCACACGAGCCTCGGCTCTCAACACTTCATGACTTCTACAGTCGAGACGAGGTCCTCTCAACCCCCGAACCTATGAATGCGTGAAACGTGATGGGGTTTCTGATCCAATGGTCCTCCCATTCTCTGGATCTAATGGCTTTCCTCCCTCCTCGCAATTTTGCAACTTCGTGACTTGGAGCACCCAACCTTTGGGATCTCACCTTGCGAACCTTCGAGTTCGCGAGATCCCTTGATCTTTGCCCCCTGTCCTCCTCCGATGGATGGTCCTGATCTCTTCACGACTTCGCTACTCGCGAAGTCAAGAGACTTCCTCCTTTGACTCCTGATGTCCGAATCCTTGATAGAGATGATCTTGCGACATGCGTCTGCTCTCAGACGAACGAATCAGATTTCCTCGAGACTTCGCTACTCGTGAAGTCAAGATGCTCACCTCTGTGAGTCCCGGTGCCCGAATCTCCGAAATGGATGATTCTGCGACACGCGTCCTCCCGTAGACAGATGACTTAGATCTATTTTTCCTTCTTGTGATTTCTGATGTCGAGTGTCCGGACTCTCATCCTCCAGACCCCCGAACTCCTGAACGTCGATATCCCGATACGAACTCCTTCAGGACTTTCGCTTCTGTTGGGAGGTTTAAATCTCGTGCAAATCTCGACAGATCCAGTGGCTATTGGGTTTTATCTTAAGATCTGATGGCTCAGAATCTCTTCGACTCTTGCGCTCCTCTTGCTACGCTTTGGGCGTGAAATCATCAATGTCCAGATCTTCTCTGCTGATCCAACGACAACTATTGCTCCTCCTGAGCTTTGGTGCTTTTCTTCAAACACTTGGAAGAATTCCAAATGTTCAAAGGCCTCAACCTTTGTTCATCTTTCCTCTGTGAACTCCACGACTGGAATCCTCACTTGTGTGTACAAGAACACTGTTCCTCCCCAGCTTTTCTCTCAAATCCTCAAGGGATTCCACGAATTCTGCGCCTCTTGCAGAGTCTTTGCACACAAAGTGCTATCTTTTCTGATCTTCTCAATTACTCAGACCCCTAAGGGATTTTATCCTTTTTCCCTTTCTCCTGCAGATGGAGAATTTGGATGCCCTCCTGGCTATCCTTCACTCAAGAAGCCTCTTGATGAGTGCTCAGGGTGTTCAACAACCCTGCGAAGATCCTTCAGTGGATTCTTCCTCAATTACAGAACTCGACAAAGTTCTCTTCCTCTCTGTGCCTACTTGCACACTGTCTCAATGCCCTTCTGGCAGAGTGTCAAGAATCCTCAGATGATTCTGACTTCTTAAGAACTCACAACAGAGTTCTTCTTCTGTGCACTCCTTGCACTGGATCAATGCCCACTTGGCAGAGCTTCACAGAACTCCTCAGAGCTTCCGTATTCTTCTAAACTCACAACAAAGTTCCTCTATGCACTCCCTTGCACCTTCTCAATGCCCACTTGGAAGAGCTTTACAGAACTCCTCAGAGATTTTGTCTGCAACTGTGTTTCTCCACAGCCTTGCCTCCTAAGGTGTTCAGTAACCTTAAAGGTCTTCCTCCGAGTAAATGAATTCAGCTTCTGTACCCACCTGGCTGATCTTTGTCTAAATCCGCAAAGTTCAAAAGTGCATCTATGCACTGGTATTCAGAGACCACAGTACTTTGTCATGCCCTCCTGGCATGAAACAACAAAGAACCTTTCAAGCTTGAAATCAAAACAACTCCCTGCAAATGTCTAGCATACATCTACAGCATAAAAGAACACAATGAAGCATCCACATAACACAGAAAACATGCAGGAAAATCTTCTCTGGTTTATATTAATGTAAATGCCTCTTTACAAAGGTGTCCCTGAGCTCAGACTTTAACAGAGTCTCGGCTCTTTCTCTTCTTCTCTCTCCTTTCTAAACTATTACAACTCTTACAACTACTACTAAAAATGAGATCCAAATTGATCTTTTACATGAGGGGGCTCTTCGAGCTCTTCCCTCCAATCTACCTACCCTATTCAATGCCATTGAATGGGCTGTCTAGGCCACAAATTGGATCTAGATCTCAGACTTCAAACATTAAAGGCCTACCTACTCTAATGCCTGTGCAAAGGCACGATCTCACAGCTCAACAACCTAAACATTAAATTACATTCAAATTCAAAATGGAAGACGAGGGCTGCGCCTCTCTTCATCTTTGAATGCACGCACTGACGTGGCTAGCTGGATGACATGGAGAGATGCTCCTGCATCATCTTTTTAGCGGAAAACCTGGTAATTCCTCAGGAAATACATAAAAAAATTCCAATACTATAGGAAGGTTTTCTAATTCTTCCATATCTCCCTTTTCATTTAGCACTAAGATGGTGTATAACTTACACCCCTTGCACATACTTTTATGTAATTGTAGGGAAGAAATAAATCTTAGTGACCCCCCCCAGTTTCTTCCCATAATCACTCTACTCTGTCCCAAATCATCTATCAAAATTAACCATTTCATCTTTCCGTTAAGTATCGCATCATGCGATTCTAACCAGTCGATGCCAATAAGTATGTCATACGCTCCTAATATCGTGACATAAAGGTTTTCCTTCATTACAAAATCACCCAATTTAATGCTATAATCGACAACCTTTCCTCCAACTTTCTGTTTGGCTCTTGATGTCATTTATATGTATGTGAACTCATCCCGATCAATTTCCTTTACCTTAATTATTTTAAGCACTTCACTAGAAATAAATATTTCTGTAGCTCTTGGATCTATCAAAATACTAAAAGGTTGATTGACGATCATACTTGACATCTCGAGCATGGTGGACTAGTGCTCATCATGGAGATGTTTCACCACATCATGTATCCTGTGGGACTTTCCCAAGTCTCCAACTGTAGTAGGTTTTGATGATACAAAATATTTGAACTTCTCAATAGGAAGGTCTCTCTGGTAATGTGGCTCTCCACATGTCAAGCATCTATTCTTCAGTGTGGTGCTCCTAGTCCCAGAAGTAGAATTTGTTGGTCTAGGAGTTTGTTGTACTGGTTTGTTCTACTGACCAGATCTAAACTAGTGCTGATGTTGTGGGCGTTGTTGTTCCTGCTACTGTTGTGGTGCTATATAAGGAGTCCTCTACTGAGGAGTCTTTCGGTGCGGTATCGAGAATACAGGTCCTGTGGGTGTATCACACTCCCTAGAAATATGCCTAACTGGTGTCTGATGCTGATGTGATCCCGATGTCACCTGTCCTGTCTATCTAGAAGGAGTCCTACCTTGACCCCCACTGTTCAACTCTTTTTCAACAATAATATCCTTCTAAATTGCATTGTGCAACGTCTGAGACATCAAGATCCTTACTTTTTCACGGATGTTGAAGTTGAGGCAGAACACAAACTTGTTAATATTTAGTTTCTTAGTGTTTAAATGTGGATTATATCTAAGTATCTACATGAACCTAACCTCATACTCTAGTACCGTACGAATACCTTGTCGTAAGGCATTGAAATCATTAATCTCGTGCTCAATGAATTTCTCGAAAAAGTGCCTCTCCTAGAATCGTTCCTTGAACAACTCTCATGACATGTCTTCAACGACCATGTTCATTTGAGGTATGAATGTTTTCCAGCAAAGTAGAGCACTCTCATTTAGGTGAAAGAGTGCGATGCAGACTTTCATTCTTGAGGTGTAACCATGAAGTGTGAAGCACATCACCATGTTATCCAACCATGCCTCGGTGGCTACGTCATCTGTGGCACTCCATAACTCAGGAAATTTCACCTTCTGACAGAAGAAATGGAAGAATTAAATACACATGAAAATAAAAGAAAATAAGTAATAGAAGATACAAAATAAATGGTCATATGTCTAAAAACTCAACTTGAAGAAACTAATAAAAATGAATAAGCCTAGAAGATCCAATTAACTAAAAGAGAAGAATCATGTCACATGTTGGAATTGAAAATTATTAACATCAAAAAGATAAATGAAAGTACTAATGCAACTCTAATGACTCAAATTTAATAAGCTAAGAAAAATGAAGAAGCACATAGGATCCAATTAACTAAAAAGGGAGAATCATGACACATGTTGGAATTGGAAGCCATCGACCTCAAAAGGATTTAGCTAGAAAAAAAGGAAGAAATCAAAAGATTGAAGAATGAAGTTGTTGATCTAACAAAAGATATAGAAGAATTAAATACATATGAAAAAAAAAAACTGCACAGAAGTATTGGATTATACAAAAGAGATAGTCATCAATCTAAAGACTCAACTTGAAGGATCTAAGGAAAAAGAAGAATCCTTGAAGATTCAGTTGACTAAAAAGGAAGAAACATGTCACAAGTTGGAAATGGAAGTTATCAACCTCAAAAAGAAGAATGAAAAGACAAAAGAAACTATCAAATTCCGAAATAGCTCAGCTATCATAGAAAGGATATGGAACAGTCAAAGAGAAACTGATGACAAAACCGGTCTTGGATACAATAAGAAAGAAGAAGGTGGAAAATGGAGCACCATTCAAAAAACATGATAAAGTATCATACTCCTCAAAAGAAAAAGGTACATTCACAAACCTAAAACAAACCATGAACATTGTGAAGGAAGGAATGCATAAAATTAAAAAAAAAGAAACATATAAAAATAAAAACTTCTCATGTCACAACATACCCAAGTATGGAAACACCTTCAATGGTTATTGTTTTTCTTGTAACAACTTTGGTCACAAAGAATTGGAATGCAAGAGTCCTAAAAATAAAAATTCAGGAAGGGCTTGTTGTAGAATGGTTTTGAGATAGATCTATTGAAGTATATTGTCAATGCACTTAGTTTGATTTATTGGCATATCTTGTGGTGCATTGTGAGATACACTTGTTAGTGGTATTGGTATATGATTGTCTTATGAATGATACATCCTTGAGGCTACATAAAAGTGAGGTTATGGCACATGGTTTGATGTAATGGTTCATGGTATTTGGTTATGGATAGCATGATGTATTTCTAGAGAAATTTTGATGGTTATATTGGTATATGTATTTAGTATATGGTTGAGGTACATGTTGGGTACATGGTTGAGAGAAGTAGTTGATGAGTTGGCACATACATGAGGTGTATAGTTGATGATGTTGGTACATCTTGATGAGTCATAGTTTATGTGTATTTGATGCATGATTGGTACATATTTGGATCATGATTGATGCACTCATTGATGGTACAGGTTTAGGTACAGGTTGGTGCATGGATTATGCACTTGTTTATGGTACAGGTTGATTACAGGTTGTTTGGACAGGTTAATGTGACAAGTTATTTTTATAGGTTTGGTACATGGTTGATGCATTTGTTTATGGTACATGTTGGCATGAGTTATTGGTACAGGTTGTTATAGGTTGATTACATGTTGATTGGTACAAGTTTAAAACAATATATCTCACAGTGATAGTGTGACAATGGTTCCATCATTCTAATTCCACATCAGGGCAGTTGGACAGGGTAAGGACAAGTGCTTGTAGCCACCTTCTAGTTTTAGATGAAGAACATAGGGTGTTCTAGCCTCCTTCTGGTTGTAGCCGGAGAATTGGGGAGTTATAGCTTCCCTCACATTGTAGCCTAAGAAACTAGAGGGTTGTTGCCTCCTTCTAGTTGTAGCCAGAGAATTGGGGAGTTGGAGCTTCCTTCAGGTTGTATCCTGAGAAACTAGGGGGTTGGATCCTCCTTCCAGTTGTAGCTAGAAAATAAAGGAAGTTGGTGCTTCCAATGAATGTAATTCTTAAAGACATATAAGAAAAACCATTATGTGGTTTTCTCCCGCTTTGAGTTTCCACGTGAAACACTGGTGTACTGTGTATGTGTGTGATTGCTCATTTGTTCAATGTTTATTTACTCTGCAACTATTGTATGATAATGCTACATTGATATAAAACTTCCATTTTATGGTGAAAAAGGATTAAATTGATCTATTACTGATTCATCCACCCTCTTATTAATCAAACAATTGGTATCAGAGCAGGTTCCTTCAGGAAGCAGTTTAACGACTAGAAGGAGATCATGGATTATTATGAGAATGGAGTACCAATTTTTAATGGTCAGAATGGTTTAAAGTATGAGATCGGGAGCAAAAGGACACAATTATTTTTATAGGCACATGGAAATTATATTTGGCTATTAGTTGTTACAGGATATGATAGTTCAAAAAGGGAAAAGACTGCAACCAAGAAGGAATTGAAGAAGAATAACAAAATAGCAATGGATTTCATCTTGGAAGAATTACCTAATCCGGTAAGAGAAAAGGTTGGTAAATGTTCATCAACCAAAGAAATTTGGGATAAGTTACATGACATATATTCTTCACCCATCACAGATTCAGAAAATTCCAAAGAAGATGCAGATACAAATAAAGAATAATTATGTTCACCATGTCAAACAGATTCATAGGATGAAGAGTACATAATCACCAAAGGTATTTTGTTTTGCTTTAATTGTGAAGAAACTAGACATCTTGAAATGGAATGCCATGAAGGAAATGAGACAGAAAAACTAATTGTAAAGGAAGACAATTATGAATCATAATTGATTAGTTCTTTAGATGAACTAAGAGAAGAAAACAAGTCACTCAATAAATAATTGACGAAACAAAAGGAAAGTATTCACATTTTTGAAGAACCCCAACATGTCATCGAGAAATTAAGAACTTAGCTAGAAGAAGCCAGAAAGATCGAAGAAAATATTGAATATCAAAAGCAGTATTTGGAAGCCAACATAGAAGCACATAAGGAAGAAGCAGAAATGAGATAGAAGATATTGACAGATCATCTTAAGAAAATAACTAACAATCTAAACCATCTTGAGGTAGAGTTTGGTCAAGAAGATAAAGGACTTGAAGAAGAAATAATCACATTAAAAATTCATCTTGAAGAAGTGAAAAGAACATAAGAAGTCATGAAGTCTCAGATAATGAAGAAAGAAGAAGAGGTTGAGAAGCTTGAAGAAGAAGTTGTCACATTGAGAAGTAAAATCGTCAAACTCAACAAGAATGTTGAAGAGACATAAATATCCACATCAGTTATAGAGAATGAAGATAAGCACTGTAGGTTGCTAGAAAAGAAGAATGGATAAAATAGAAAGTGTTATGCAGAAGTACTCAAAGGAAGGAATCATGGTCAACCAGAATCTAAGAAAACTATTGAAGATACATATTCAAGAAGGCTGTTGAGGAAAATATATGAAATGATCTTACTCAAGCATTTTCAGATTTTGCTTGGCTAAAGAAAAATATACAGGAATATCACCCTATCTTTATAGCCAACAAAAATAACATCCTAAATCATAAGTATTAATTACGAGTGCTTAGGCTAGTCTTTTATCAATAAAGAGCTTGCTGGAAATTTACTTTTTATGTAATTTTCTGAACATATCAGTTGCTGAAATAAATGTAAAGATAGAAGTAAAGTCACCAAGATGATAATCAAGACAGATGAGAAATAAAGCAATCCTTTATTTCATTCCAATTCACCAAAGAGCCATTTTCTTTACAAAATATCATACATAAATTTTGGACCAAATTCAAACTTATACATCCCCGATGGAACATACAAAAGGAACTCTAACACAAAACCAAAACTGAACTCTAAAATCTAGATCAAATTGCCACACATTTCTGCCCACTCGACTCTGCACAATAGCCTTTGTTAGTCATGAAAACTAATTCACAAACAGAAAAGTCTACACAGACTATCAAAGATAGATCAACACCTCTGAAAAACAAGTGTCTGAATGATGTAATGCAACCTCAAATATTGTTGTCTACAATAAGACCCTACTATCATAAAAGATAATTAGGCTTGTGATGTATAAATGAATGAATGAAAACTGAACTATCTCAACATAAACTCAAAGAGAAAACCTTAGTATGTTTCTACTTCTATCCTCCTCTTGTTCCTCCCTTTCCTTTTGCCTTTAAGACAATCAGAATTGGTTGAGGTAGTTGAACCACCTCATTAGTTAAGTTAACTAAAGATTCAACCAACGTTTTAGTTAAGGGGGAAAAGTAATAATCATAATAAGGGTTATAAATAGATAATAACTAGTAGGTGGGACCCCTTGTGACTCCCTTTAGCTCATAATAATCATAACATAACTAGTTAGTTAAGAAAAACACATCTCTGTGTAGCTCCCATCATCGTATTCACATTTGACAATTTAGCTCATGATATTTGAAATTATTTAAATTTTTTTTATTACTCATATATCCAAAAATAAACATGTTGTCCAAAAATTCCTGAAGTCAATTGTCATAAAAAATAGATAAAATAAAAACTCAAAAGCCATATTTTCCACTTTGAGATGTAATATTTCCTTGATTGCTGCTATCACCGCTTTGATTTTTTTGAATTTGCCTTTGGCTGTGCTGAGCCTTTAGGCCTAATATCACTGATCACATGGGAACAATCATTCCTCAAATGTATCTGGGAAGACATAGATTTGTCAGATCCATTGGAGGGTGAGGAAGGGGAAGTAGTGGATTTTCCTTTGCCAAGGGCATGGTGGGCCTCGGTTTTCAACCTTTTTCTAGCATGCGAGGACTACACTAGTGAGTGGGGGGAAACTTGGACAATGGGGTTAATAGGAGGAGGATAAGGTAGGGATAAATTAGACAAGCCACGATGTTGGGAGACTGTCGAGTGGACAATATCTTGACATCCATCATTTTCAGGAACCTCGGGTTGCAATGTGACGTGAGGAGGCACATGGATACTAGGGGCTTGCAAAACTTGGAAAGGATGTCTTTCAGGCGTGGGTTGGACCACTCCTTGCCCAATACTATTAAAAAATCCAGCCTAAAACAACTGGCCAAGATCTTGTGAGTCAACATCAAAATGTATGGAGAACCTTGGCCTTCTTGGGCCTCAGTTCCAATTACCTCTCCCTCTGTTTCCTCGACCATGGCTACCTCGACTGAAAAAACTCATTCCTGCATGCATGATTGATTAGAAAATATTATTTTAAATAACCATACATGAAAACTCTTAAAAATGTGAAATATATTTGGCTCAACAATGTATCAGACTCATGCAATCCAATCCATACAAATTGTTTTACTATTTATCAATGAGAAGGGGGTGAATAAAGGGTCCTGGGATATGTGCGGGGTTTGGATTGAGTGAAACATAATATGATGAGGGGGGAAAAATACGGTTACTTCTCAAAGATAACAAAAATCAACTGCAAACCAAATAAAACATCATTGTAGTTCAACCAAAACACTCCTACTACCAACTGCTTCAACACAAAATTTTTCTTGACTATAATCAATTTTAGAACAGGGAGTGAAAAATGAACGTGGGAAGGTGATGGGGTCGTAATTAGTGAAAAGAGAAATAATGGTGGGGAATGAGAGTGGGTACTGTTCATAAAATTAATTAAGTAATCCATATAAACATTTTGAAAAAGGAAATACACCAACCAAATGACCAATGTGATCCAATAACAAGTACTGTGTATTAACTAGTTCACTGTCCATAACCAAATATTTACACAGTGCCAATCAATCAAAACAATAAGAATTCTACATCAATCTCTAGGGGAGATCTGTTTTCTCCATTTATCCATAAGCAGTTTCCAAATAAATACATAGTCATTTACTTTCACTTTTCTCATCAAATGCAGGCATAAAAATCATGCTCGATTCTATCTCTACATTTATTTAATAATTAAACTACATCATGGTCATACTGTCACAACACTCGTGCCTATCACTGTGCATGAAATTCATTTAACATACCCAATGGACAGTCAACACAATGATCCATATTCATTTTGCAAAGATCATGGTCTGTCATTTAAACACCCAAATAACCAATCACCATTTCAACTCACACTAAACTGGGAAATATACAACCACTCGACAAAACACAATTTCATTTCTGTGACTGTACAGGTCCAAATTTTTCTTTGACTCTAAACATTTAAAAAAAATGATGGGTTATTCATCCAACACAACAAGGCAACAAAGTATATCTGAATTCATAATACAAATAATTGAATTGCAACAAGGCCATGTTTAAAATTCTGTGACTATCTCTAAGTGCGCAACCCAAAATATCCATATCATACATAGTGGGCAGCCACCCAAAACACCATGATGCAACATTCCCATTTTACAATTCTAAACATAGAGTCACAATATTAACTCAACCCATTGTGCTGAGCTATTAATCTAATACAATATTTCTTCAAATTAATCAAACTACAATCAACCATGCTGTGTAAAACTCGGCTTCATCCTTAAATGACACAATCAAATAACCATAATGCATACAATGGATGGAATTACTACAATCATCCCAGTTGCAATAACCATTTCACCCAAAAAAAAACTCATAGTTAAAATGACCATTTATTCATGGTGTAGGAACACCACACATACAAATGCATTATGCACGAACATCATTAAACAATTGTAACCAATGCCAAGTTTGACATCCAAATATCTTTATTGCAAAAAGACAGTGACTGTGTATCAACAAATCAACCAATTCAATGCTGAGCCTATTACTTGGACTGTCTTAATACTGCACAACCGACCTAACATGATGTGGAAACCACACATACCCATGCATTGACATTGACATGAATACACAAAGAACACCACAACTTACTTCGTGGACATGGTGAGGAAACCTATGATAGGAGAGGCTATGACAGAGGAGTGAGGCTCTAATTTGGCCTGGTAATGATACTTAACACACATAGGGTATAACCCTCGTGGCTCTCCACTCAAACAACCACAAAGTTGAGGTGAAGACATGGTTGAGAAAGAACAAAATAACCCATTGCACAACCTTTAGTGGTGAAAACAAACCAATGCTCAAGTGAACAATTCACGGTGACACAAGCACTTCCAACCATTAAACCCCATAAAATCCAAAGACTGGATATAGCGATACGAAAGCGTGAGGACAACCAACCACTCAAGAGAAAACAAAAACCCTCCAACTAAACTAAGAAGGATAACAGAGAGCCCTTATGGATGCTAGTACCCAGGATGACCAATAACACTATGACTTCAACATTATTGTAGAGAAAACCATCACACTTTATTCCAGAAAAGTCACAATTTTACATAGTTGCAACACTTAAGGAAAGCACAACCCATACATTCGAGCCAATATCCATTTCATAAATATAGCAGACTCACAGATGGCCAAAAAAAGACATACTTGTAATCCAAGCACCTTAAAACACAAGTTGGCCAAGCAGTTCCTCCCTGCCTGGAAATCAGAGCATAACCACAACAACAAGGTTGAACAATAGCCCGACTAGGGTGGTGACCAACAAAATGAGTAAGGGTGACATGCATTGAATGCACATCACCTCCACCCACAATAAATTAATCCATTAGTACACACCAACCATTAATCCATCAACCATTCATTTAAACCATGCATTGGAAATGACATCCATTACTTATCAAACACGCCACCCACATCATACCTTCCATTTCCAACTTGACCATATTACATATCAACTATATAATCCAATAAACCATGGGTAAAATCATGAAGATGGGTTATACTTTTTCTTGTTTTATGAAAAAAAAAATTGTATTTTCACAATTTCTTCAACTTCCGACATACAAAAGTATTTTTTTTATTTAGAATTTCACTTTACAGTAAAAACAAAACTTGCGAAGAATTTTGTTATCTTTCCAATGACTATTTTTCAATTTTTTTTTATTACGATTTGATATGTCAATTTGACAATTGTTTAACAATATAATCTTTAAACATGAAAGGAATGATAATGAGTAACTTTTTTCTACAACAATGTATCTATTATTAAACTTATGTTTTTAAGAAATGAAATATACTGCAACAATCTATAGAGACTCTATTTTATTATGACTATAATTTTGAATGTAACAGATGAATATTATAATTTCTAGATTTTTTTTAAGTTGACCAAGCTGAAAACATTGCAAATTTTAAACACATGTTTTTCTACACCTTGTATCTATCTTAATTTTTACTTAAAACTAAAATCTAAATATACCCTTTTGAAAAGAACAGTTTAAGGATTATGAATATATTTTTTTCTAAATTGTTCATTGTATATTTTTATAGATACCGATATTTCATTTCACTGAATCATAATGTTTGCTGGAAATATTATGCAGTGATTTTTTAAAAAAATAAAATAAAATTAGGTAAAAATAAAGAAAATGAAAACAAATTATAGGAATTGAAAGTAGATTCAATTTTGGAAATGTTGGTGTCATTTTCGAAACCAAATCCTGTGTATTTGTAGAAGTCTGCAACCTCCAAAGTTCATGTAAGCTTGGAGGAATTCTCTGGTTTCTGAATACAGTCCCAATTTTTAGTTTTTGACCGAAATAATATTTCGGCCGAAAGGTTTATTTTTAATGGATTCTGTTAAAAATAAACCTTTCGGCCAAAATATGCTTACCACAGGAAAAACAATCATCTGAAAAATCTTGTACATGACTATCAAGGGCACCGTCAGGGTGTTGTTTGATTTAACGTGCAAAGTTTCGGTCGAAAAATCCTATCTTTCGGTCGAAAGAAAAAAGAGTTCGGCCGAAAAAATGTCGCGAGGAAATTTGGAGACCTGATTCTCAAAAAAGTGTTACCCAGCTTCATGATTTTACCCCCATGTATCGAACCATCACCAATAGCGCGATCCATATCAACTTGTGCAATAACATAATCACCATGCATATCAACTGTATAACTAAAAAAATTCGCATATCTATTAACTTAGTAGCTAGGATAACAACAACCCATTAAAAATCGATGCATATAGTATAGTATATAACATGGTCTTAGTTTCTTCCCTTTTCTTTTATATTGCCTTTTGCCTTTTTCCAATTACTTGTGTGTGTTATTGCTAACATGTTTATTGTGTAGGTCTCCTAGTAATAGATTCCAATAATAGATAGTGGTGATAACACAGGTAACATAGTTCGTTGTAAAATAAAACTTGAGCCTAGAGCAGTAGAAAACATAGAGCATGCCTTCTCAATCCCCAATAAACCAATATTACATCACCATGTAAGTAGTGTCGAACAGTAGCAAAACATCAAATAAGCACTAGACCTGATCTCCAATCTATAAGGGGGTCCCACCTACTAGTATTATTTAGCTTTTATAATAATAGGCTTTATCAACACTTTGCAGGCAAAACTTCGTTGTGATTTTAATCGTAAAAAAACTGGCGAATCCATAGGGAAATTTGTTTTCAACAGATTTAGAACTCAGAACTCATGGTTTCGCAGACCAAGAATAGTAGGTCAAGAAGATATAATCAGGAAGATCATGCAACAGGGGGAAGTGAGCAGATTTAATGGAAAGATGACTGGGAATTTGGGAATAATTCATGAAAAGTGTTAAGTATGAGGGGTTTTTACCACTCTATGCATAATCCTTCGACTGAGATCTGCTCTCACTTCAAGGGAATTTTTTTTTGGACTTTCTCTTAAAATCTCAATGGATGAATAAATGGAAAGAAGAAGCGAGAGATAACCAATTCTTTACAAGACTTCAGTGGAAATATCTTACAATTTCAAGGGTCCTTCAGAGGAGACATCATAACAACTATGTAAGCTTGATTGTTACTGACTAACAATACTTTGTAGGAGTGTCACTATGGCAGAATTGATCCAACATCCTATCTTGACCAAATTAACTAAAAGATGATAGGAAACAAAATCATGACATAAGTAAAAAACCAGAAATTAAAACAACAACAATAAACGAAAAAATTGAAGAAGAGGCAAGAAACGTTTTGAAACAGAAATAAGAAATCAAACTACTGTAAAGAAGAAAAGAAAATAGCACAAAAAATGAAAGCATAGCTAAGCTACTAATATACAAAAAATCCAATCAGCATTAGAAAATTTCACGCTAGTCCCTCACAATACTTCAAGCGAGCACTGTTAGTGTTGTAGGAAAAAAATCGCTTCTATAAATCCTTTAAAATGTACGAGTTAGTGTCCAAGACAAAAGTAATTTGGAAAGGACCCAACACTTGGAATTCTGACGTAATTATAAGCCCCTTGACACACACGATTAAATCATCAAGATAGATATGGAGGCTGACCAATTCATTGAAAGTTGTGTGTATAGGAATTTTAAAAGCGGTACTTGCATCAAGTAAGCTAGAAATCAGGAATTTCTAAGACATAGTATCAAAATAAGTAATAAAAGTGGTTTTATGAAAATTTTCCCCTTTTACCTTGATTTCATTGTAACCCAAAATTTTGTCAAGTAAGAGATTCAATTGTAACTCTACTACTTGTTGTAGAATTATTCCTATATTGACGGGGGGAGAAAGATTTTTCATAATAGATTGACTAAAGGTGCAAAGATGAATGCAGGTTCTAATATGATTTGTGGTCTTTGAAGCAGGTACCCAATTTGGAACCCGTTCAAGGTGGACTAAAACAATAATAAAAGACCTTAAGAAATTTCCCAATTCCCTTTGAAAGGTTGCTTTCAGTGTAGAGTTAGAAAGTCCTTGTTCTTGCCTAGTTGATTTCATAGTATGTTGAATAAGACCAGGATCAAAACCACGAATATCGCCATAAGACCAAGCAAAAACATTTTGAAATCCACCAATTATATCGACATACCTCATCTCTCCTTTATCAAAACATTGGACATTTATTTTAACATTCGTTGAAGATTCAAGTGTCCTAATGTTCATGGAGATGGTTTCAACCACCTTCTTTTGTAAATCCTCTTCTTTCTGATTTTATTTATTTCCTACATCACTCGATGAAAACAAACTCTCAGGAGGAGTCAATCCCTCAAGAATTTTATTGTTTTCTATGGATTTAATCTCCTTGGGCTTAAAAGGTTCATCTTGAATTAAATCACAAATGCTCTCATTATTAGGGAGGGCCTGCCAAGATTCTACATTGTCAAGGATATATGGATGATACAGAGATTGAAAAGAATAGTCAGGCCTGTGAGGTAATAGTTTCTGATTAGGAGAAGCTACAAAGATAGCTAACCGACCAACCATTGAATTCAACTCCCTCTTAACATGAGTGATGTCAAAGGATAAAAGGTTCGAGATAAGCTCCCAAACAATTTGGGTGTATCGTTCCATCAGCTTGTTTCTAGGAGCGCAAATTGTTCATATCGAGTTCACAACAAGATCATAATCTATGAAAACTGAAAGGTGACCACAACCAAGATTAAGAGTGTTTTCAATGCCTAATAATAAAGATTCGAACTTAGTGACATTGTTTGTACAAGAAAACTCTAACCTGTAAGACAGATTATGAATTCTTCTTGCAGGGGAAACTAAGATAATGCCAGCCCCATTTCCTTGATTAGAGAGTGAACCATCAAAGTACATATGCCACATATCATCTTCTAAATCAATTCTTTCCAAAGGAATATTATCCTCTTCAACAAATATGGAGTACACTCCTAGGTCCTCTTCAATATAGTTTACGCTAGATTGTGGAACACTCTTTATGTAGGGTGAAATTATTCCCTCTCTAAGGACTATAATGTTTTTACCATTCCGAGGAATGGATAAATGTGTCCCGTCGAGTGAGAGGTATCCACCTGTTAAGGATTTCCAATCCCTTCCCAAGATAATTGAGTAATTTCTTACATGAATATCAATTACCTGAATGTTGAGGGTTGTCCTTATGTCATGTTAGCGCATAAAACCAAGGTTACATCCTTAATATTACCTATGGTTGTTTTTTGTAGACTATTATAGGAGAGCATGCTTCTGGCATTTTCATTTGTACAATACAAGCTTATCTCTTCCATGATAATCTTCGACATCACACTTGGGACCGAACCACCATCAACGAGGCAACAATGGGCAATTTTATCCATAATCTTTATAGAAATATAAAAAGGGGGATTTTTTACAGGGTATCTAAAGTTATGTAAACCTACTTTATTTACAGAAGAATCCTCTTCTTTTACCTTTTCGGAAAGATTGACTACAACGGAAGATTTTCCTTGCATGAATTTTTTTAGATGCATCTGTTGTTCAGGGGAGAAAACCATGTCTAGAAGGGTTGCATCTACTTTGATGTTGGAAAACTGATTCAAGATATTGTATCTGGAAGAGGGGAGGGGAGTAGTGATTCCTTGACTCTCAGGAACCTTAGAAACCTAGAGAGTAGTAGCGGTTGAGGATGAGATCAAGCCAAAAGAATTGTAGGGAGGGTCAAATTTTCCCTTGGGAGCATACAATTTGTTCCTAGTATTGATGACCATGACATCCTCTGGCTTTGAAAAATATAGGAAAATGATGGTAGCTTCTGGTATTCTAACAAAGATCTTATCTCTAGCACTCTTCTTTACCTCACATGTGGTTTCTTCACGGTGTTCCTCACAAAAGTTACACAAACTCCGAGGAAAGATAGCCTTAGGCTGGAAATTATTTTCAACTGGATTCCTAAAGGAGGGTGAAAAAGAGGATGAAGCTCCAGGGGTGAGGGGGGAGACATTTCCTTTCCACTCATACACTATTATACAATTGTTCAGGTCTTGTACTAGTTGTATGAGGGAAGACATGTCTGTTTGTCTAATTGATTCTCCCTGGGGAAGATCAGTTCTTTCAATTTGTCCTTCATACTCTGAGAAAGTATGCAGAGTAGAACTGAGATTATCAATGGATTTTTTCTCAATCCTATGATGGTATAGGGAAGGAAAGACATTGTAGTAATGCATGAAAGAAGATTGGTTCTGGGGGTAGATGAGTTCGGGGATTTGATTGTATAACTTTGTGAAACACAAGTTGAAGGACTTGATGGTCTCACCATCCTGATAGGTGACGTTATTATACTCCCTAACTTCTTGGCTGGGATTTTATATTTCCCATAAGTGGATCAGAACCAATAGATTAACTCCTCCCAAGTAGACATAATCTTAGGAGGAAGGTCAAAGAAGTCGGCCACAACCTTTCCTTCCAAGGAATTGGCAAATAAGCGCATGCAAGTATCATTGTCATTGGCCCCTATGTTATGAAAAGTATTAGAAAATGCCACCAGGTGTTCATTTGTACTGACAATGTTATTTCTTGAAAACCTAGGAAGGCACTCTTTAAATTTTGGAAGTGGACGAGTAGCAGGTGCTAGGTTAAGAGGAGAGGACACATGCCATGGTGTGGTTGTGGTGTCTTCTTCGAACTGAAAATGCCCATAATTTTTAATGAATTTGGTGGGGTTTGTGGTAGATTTTACAGTGATATGGTGGCTGTAAAAGCTACCAATCACTAATGACGATGAAGATTGAGAATATGAAGAACTTCCAGTGCCACCAAGGCCACCACTAGATGCCATCATGTGGATGATAGATGAGGGAAAGAAAGACGAAATTGATGAATCAAATAAAGTTCTCCTTAGAGAACTTTGTTGGGAAGATAACACAATGTTTCTTCTTCCTATTTCAGCAATAGGATTGATTTCAGGTGACAAGCCTCTTCTTCTTCTAGAAGCGCCAGAATCCAAGGACATGAAAGAAAGGCCAAAACTTGAAGAAACAAAAGGGTCATTGCTGATTTCTAGGCTGTCTATGTCTAGCTTCCAATTGTTCTTGAGCACTAATATTTCATTCAATTTCTGCCCAAGAATGGTTAAGCTCAACACTAGTGTTGGCAGTGTCTAAGATGGTGTTAAATAGATTCAAAGAAATGATGGTTTGATCTTGAAGACCGGGCTCAATATTGGGCTGCCTTGCAATAGGAACAATCATTAAGAAATAAAATAGTCAAAGAATCAATATCAGAAAGATAAGATGTATCGATGAAAATCGAGTATAAAATTAACCAGAGAGATATCAAAGATCTCCCTAGTATGGTCGCCAAATAAATGTTGAGGAAAAATATGAAATGATCTTACTCAAGCATTTTTAGATTCTGCTTGGCTAAATAAAAATAGACGGGAACATCACCCTATGTTTATAGTGAAAAAAAATAACATCGTAACTCATAAGTATTAATTACGAGTGCTTAGGCTAGTCTTTTATCAATAAAATGCTTGCTCGAAATTTAATTTTTATGTAATTTTTTGAACATATCAGTTGCTCAAATAAATGTAAAGATAGAATTAAAGTCACCAAGATGATAATCAAGACATATGAGACATAAGGAAATCCTTTATTTCATTCCAATTCACCAAAGATTCATTTTCTTTACAAAATTTCATACAAAAATTTTGGACCAAAGTCAAACTTAGACATCCCCAATGGAACATACAAAAGAACCTCTGACAGAAAACCAAAATTGAACTCTAAAAACTGGATCAACTTGCCACAGATTGTTTCCCACTCGACTCTGCACAATAGCCTTTTTCAGTCATGAAAAATAATTCACAAACATACAAGTCTACACAAAATATCAAAGATAGATAAACACCTCTGAAAAAAAAGTGTCCGAATGATGTAATTCAGCTCCAAATATTGTTGTCTACAATAAGATCCTGCTATCATAAAAGAGAATTAGTCTTGTGATGAATAAATGAATGAATGAAAATTGAACTATCTCAACATAAAATCAAAGAGAAAACCTTAGTATGCTTTTGCTTCTATCCTCCTCTGGTTCCTCCCTTTCCTTTTGCCTTTAAGCAAATTATAATTGGTTGAGGTAGTTGAACCACCTCATTAGTTAAGTTAACTAAAGATTCAACCAAATTTTTAGTTAAGGGGGAAAATTAATAATCATAACAAGAGTTATAAATAAATAATAACTAGTAGGTGGGATCCCTTGTGACTCCCTTTAGCTCATAACAATCATAACATAACTAGTTAGTTAATCAAAACACACCTCCTTGTAGCTCCCATCATCATATTCACATTTGACAATTTAGCTCATGATATTTGAAATTATTTTCAAAAAAAAAGTATTACTCATATATCGAAAAATAAACATGTTGTCCAAAAATTCCTAAAGTCAACTGTCATCAACAATAGATAAAATAAAAACTCAAAAGCCATATTTCCCACTATGAGATGCAATCTTTCCTTGATTGTTCCTATCACCCTTTGATTTTCCTGAATTTGCCTTTAGTTGCGCTGAGCCTTTAGGCCTAATATCGTTGATCACGTGGGAACAATCGTCCCTCAAATGCATCATCAACTATACACCTCATGTATGTGCCAAATCATAAACTACTTGTCTCAACCATGTACCCAACATGTAACTCAACCATATACCAATATAATCATCAAAATTTCTCTAGCAATACATCACACTATCCATAACCAAATACCATAAACCATTACATCAAACCATGTGCCACAAAATCACTGTTATACAACCTCTATCTGTAACATACCTCAACCAAAATCCCTCATCAGTTTCATCATCCAAATATGATATGTAAATTTCTAATAGACCTGGTGTATATGATCACATACTTGTAAACCTTCCTTAACTTTAACAACAAGAGACTAGCATTTTATCAAACTTTACTTTAGTCTCACATGACTAATTTTGGATTAGTCAACAACCCTAACTTGCAATAATCATAACTATGTACCTGTAATGAATAAAGATCTGAAAATGGTACAAAATGTTCTTCAGTGTCTTTTATGAAATACCTCCATATTTCACTACTTGGAACCTCTTAGAAAAGGGTTTATAGAAAAAATGGCATACCTTGTTGAATTATGTCTTATTCCAGAGATCGAACTTGTAGAGAATTCCCCGCATAGAATATTTGTTGTATAGATATGAAAATGGTACAAAACATAATACATACTATACTCTAACCAATACATCTAGTCTTACTAAATTTTGATCTGTTATGAATAATTTATGAAGTTTTAACCCGAAACATTTGTTTTAGACTAGTTTCAGGACTAGCCATAGACCCTATTTTCCATGGAGTGTAAGTCTACAAATACAACGACCCACAAGTTGAAATTTTTATCACAACTACTTGGATATGTTGCCTCAACCAACCTCCCAATTTCACAGCTGAATCATTCTAGAAAAAAATGTTAGTGCGAAAACGGTGAGATGACCTGTAAATAACACACCTTAGAAAGCATCATCAAAATAATTTATCCTCCCTTGAATTCCGGCCTTCTTTACTTCACCTTCCCTCTGAAATTCGCCTTAGATATCCTTTGGTTACCTCATTCACTTGTATATATTCAATATGATCAAGTGTGATTAAAATGAGAGACCCTTGCCTCTTATTTATACTTTTATGTAGCTTCCTCAAGGGGTTACCTTGTAAACATATTAAACCACTTTCCTTATTTTAGGGCTAACCCACTTCTAACCACTTGTCCACTTAGTAATTTATCCATTAACTTTATTATTTAAATAATTTCTTTTGTATCCACTTTGACTTATA
>JZKD02S0259396.1:50372-83486 GCA_000966675.3 Picea glauca
TTAAACCACTTTCCTTATTTTAGGGCTAACCCACTTCTAACCACTTGTCCACTTAGTAATTTATCCATTAACTTTATTATTTAAATAATTTCTTTTGTATCCACTTTGACTTATAGAACACTCATCACTTCACTTTATTATTTACCTTATAAAATCTCTTAAACCACTTTCCTTATTTTAGGGCTAACCCACTTATAACCACTTGTCCACTTAACTTAACCACTTTCCATAATTAGTAAGTTCTCCATTAACTTTATTATTTATAATTTCTTTTGCATCCTATTTGACTTCTTTGACCTTTTGGGGCTTCTCGATAACTCATGAGGGTTCTCCAACTTCACATGGCCCTAACTCTATAACAGTGAAAAGTTATGTGATGTTCCACATACCACCAGAAATGGCATGGCATGTACTATCCATCTAGAATAGTATTACCTAAAAAATATCAAAATCATACCATTATCCATAAAACAAACTTGGGTCCACTACCCAAACCTTTGTGCTACCGAAATTCACTACCTGACTTTGTTCAAGGGTTGACATCAATGACAACCAACCCAATTAATCAATAGAGTATTCCTACAACTTTCTTTAGTAGGAATATGTCGACGTTAGGAGTTGGGAGTCCAACCAATATAAAATAGATCAAGCTCAAGAAAGGGAAGTTCCTATATAAGAATATGGGGAAATATCAAATTCTGATGATGTCATAATTTGTTAGCCAAAGAAATAAAATGCAAAAATAAGTTTAAATTGGTTTCTACAAAATCAACGGATTATGCCAAGAGTTTTTAAAATAACATATGTAAAATCTTGACTATCTAATTGATTCCAAACTTACTAAATAATATTGGATTCCAATTGACTATATAAATATTAGTGGTTAAAATAAAAATCATTGGTAGGGTTAGTTGTAGAATACAAGAAGGAGAAAATGGACAAAGAGGAGCATCACCTTAGGGAGAGTATGACCTCAGAAGGAGCAAGAAAAGATCATTTTTGTAAAAAAGGGGGAGAAGAGAAAAACTAGTTGAGAGATTCAAGAGATATAAATAAAAAATGATCAATCGATAACAAAATTGGTATTATATCAATTGGTATCAATCCTCAATTGATATTCCTGTAGAATATCAAAGAAAGAAGAATACGAAGAAGATCAAGAAAGATCAGTAAGAGTCATACCCTTGTCCTATTTGACAAAGGGAAGACAATACAAACTCAGGGGGACTATTTTGGTTATCAAATAAGAAAACAATTAGATTAGGTTTAAAATACTTGATCATTACAAATTGGTATCACTACAAATTGGTATAAAAAAGACTACATATTTGTAACACAAATATCCCAATGAACTGAGATAAGCATTTAGTAAATTCACATGGGAAGAAAAATAGCCAGAGCCTCAATATTTTTCATTGATGTCAAAGTGGGAGAGAAGCAGTAAAAAAGAGTATAAGGAATTAAGAGCTTAGGAGGGTTAGCGAGTGAAGATTAGGGCATAAATTAATGCACAAACAATTATTTAAAATCTCAAGAGAAATAGCAATGAAATAGATAAGAAGCAAGAAACGTTAATCGAAGCTCAGAAGGGAAAGCGCATTGTAGAAACACGATAGGGATCAAATTCCCAATAGATCAATGATCTTGTTTAAGCTAGAATCCAAGTATAAACCCAAAATATCAGAAGAGATGAAGCATAGGATGCTCAGAAGAGATGATGCACATGAGCCATCCATTATCATTTCGGGACAATCCAAAACTGTCATATCAGGAGATAGTCAACTACGACGAAAATAATCCAAGAACATATGAAATTACACGAAGGTCGAAGCCCCGAAGTAACGACAATCATTGATCTGAAGCAGGGGCTTCGGGAAGTTTTCCAACCATTAAGATAAAGGAAGGACATGAGTTGTCCGATCTAAGAAACATTTCGGGATTTATATTGACCGTCTGATAAAAAAAAATGGAAGGATATGATAAGCAAGGCCAAAGGCCCGAGATCCTAAATAGTCAAATTCCTGACAACCATTGGATCGTGTTAAGATTTTCACATCAAAGAAGGATCATTAGATTAATTCAAGTTACTCAAGGTTTATTCGTGGAATCTCACTCCAAGAGAATTGGGAAGTGGGAAAAGAAAATAACCTAAAGTCCCGAAGGCTGAAATAAATCTATACCATTTATATAGAATGAATCACAATCATTGGATCAAGGATTCAAATGAAACTACAACCCTTATATCCAGGAGGAGAACATGTGACACATAAATTAATCCATGTCACTAAATACCATGTCAGCAAGGACACATGGAACAGACAAATGGTGAGAAGTGTCAAGGTCTAGTTGGAGTTTTAAGTACATGTAAGTCACAAATATAAGTGACATGTGGTAGCCACTCGGCCAGTACCAAGTGAACAGTGACATCAGCCAATTATGTCACTACGAGAGTATGTCCTTCGGGGGAAACCAGTTTCTACCACCACCAACTGCCCGAAGTGTCGAAGGCAAAAGTTAATGCTAATCGTTGATCTCATTCGGGAGAATTCTCAACTGTTGATTGAACAATGGAGGGATATAATAAAGTTTAAATCATGAAGTAACACTAACCATTGATCTAATTTAGGAGCCTTCTCAACCGTTGATAATCATAGTGGAAGGATAGTGTAAGAAAAGGTGTTAACTAACAACAAGCAATCACCACCGCTTTATGACTTATTCGGTAGGTTATCACTCTAGAGGAATTGAACTACTCCATAGTTCTAGTAACCCGTAGTATTGGAGTAACGAAGCTCTGAAATAAGATCTAGAACATTGAAGTTTATGGACACATGTCAACTCAAGATTGACACTTCGGTGAAATTTAGTCCAGGATAATTAGAAGTTTATAAAAAGAACAAACCCCCGAAGTCACGAAGTAACAGAGGAAATGACAGTCGTCCATCTCACGATTGAATCCCAACCATTGGATAAGGATAAGACATTATGAGAAATAAGTCCCTTAAAATAATGATTGCAGAGGTTGGAAGTCCCAAAGGACGAAGTCCTGAAGTAATGGCAGTCATCCATCTCAACGTGCAATTAAAACATGACTGTTGATAAGAAATTAATTACTCACTTGGGTTAGCACTTAGACACCACCCTTAGTCATAGGTCAAGGTCATATGAAAGTGGAAATGATCTAAAGGTCCAATTGGGTTAACACATGGTCATGGTATATGGTCACTTGGTGAAATGAAGTCCCTATGGGATAAAACATAACAAACCCTGCACCTTATGTATCTAGTTGTTGGTCAAATTAGTTTGGTCATATGAAAAACAAAGGGGAGTCACAAGCTAAGCACCTGTCAAATTCTAGGTACAGGAAAATGCACCAAATATCAAACTAATAAATTGATTCAAATCTATTGAGAACTGAGGATACAACGAAAGAGTGGGATCGAAATAACAAAGTCGATCCATGACTATGATCGACTCTTAAAGGTTGATAAAAATATATATGATGACGAATTAGCCCTGTCATGATATTATATGAATAATAATGAAGGAAGCGTAAATGATGATTAATTCCATAGTAATGAGACCACAGTCATTTGAAAAGAATGGTTTGAAGGAAGCTCTTGTTTGCAATAATTAGTGATGGGTTAAAATGCTTAAACAATTTACAAAGGATTTGAAGTCTTTAACAAACTATTAATAATAATAATAATAGAAGTTATTATTATTAAAATAAATGAAAGGGTGCAATGATTCATTGTCAAAAGACACAATCATTCAAGTTCACACGAGTTGGAAGATTATATAAAAAAAGAAGCAAGGTGAACAAAATGTGTAGTTGAATTTGTTGAAGTATATATATTTATATATAATGGATTGAATGAAGGTTCATTCTATCAGGTTGGTGCATGTTTACAAGACGGGTCTTGTATGAGGATTGGATTCCTCACATCTCAGTTGGATCTGAGATAAAAAAATATGGGTCTTGTTATGAGGGTTGGATTCCTCATTTCTCAGTTGGATCTTAGAACTACAAGATGGGTCTTGTAACATAGAGTTGGATTCCTCATTTCTCAGTTGGATCTTAGAACTACAAGATGGGTCTTGTAACATAGAGTTGGGTCTCTCGTAATTGTTTGGAGATGAATATTGATCTTATGTATTCATTCAAGTTAAATAAATAAATAAATAAAGTATTTATTATTTTATATATTGGTTGAGAAAATGAAATAAATATATGTTGTTCAATTAATTCATGAAAAGTGGAAAATTGTCCAAATTTTTGTGACAATGATTCACCTCCCCCCTCTCAGTGTCAAGTGTAGATTTCAACAAACAACCTTCTTCTTCCAAAAAATATTCTAGCTTGTCAATGTAAATGCCAAAAAGGGTAGGGAAAAAGGGAAAACCTTTCTTGAATCAAATATTGAAGATAATTTCTTTCGACCAACCCTCCATTTTCTTAAATTTGGCAATAACGTTCTCATACAACCTTATTATTGTATCCATAAACTCGAAATGAACGTTTACCTCTTTCAACCTATCCCAAAGGTTTTTCCTAGGAACCATGTCAATTTCTTTTATAAATTCAACAAAATAAAAAAAATTGTTGGTTTTAGTATGGCATAACTCCTCTGTGATGATCCTAAAGGTAACAAGATGGATAGTTGAAATATATCCCCTCAACCTAACCTTTCCTTTAACTCTTTCATCATGACTTTTTAGCCATAGTCTAATATTCTTTTCCAAAATAATTACGTAAATCTTTGCTAAAATTGGGCTAATTATAATCATTCTATAATTAGAGGGAAGGTTTCTATCCCCATGCTTAAAAGTAGGAACACTAAGGCTTTGTGTCCACGGTTTAGGGAAGCCCTTCTTAATAGAGAAATTGAAGAGCTTATTGTTACACACCTAAGTGTCGCACTATCAAATTTCACACTTAAGTGTTGTAAGTGTTACAAGTGTCACATTACCAAATGTTGCACCTAAGTGTCGTAAGTGTTGCAAGTGTTGAACTACCAAATGTCGCACTTAAGTGTTTATTTTGTTATACACCTAAGTGTCACACTTTACCAAGTGTTTCACTTAAGTGTCGCAACTTAATCATCATGAGAAAAAAGTATGTCATACTCTCTAGACGTCTTGAAGAAGAAACCTATCAGTTGGAGGACAAAATACCATATTTTCCCTTCATATTTTGGCCTTAATTGAGATTCATTGCTCCCCTTCCCATATACGAGGGATAAACCTGATCATTTCTCCCCCAAAGTGTCTTAGGTAGTGATAATACCTTTTCCATTGTCCCATGCACAGTTATCAGGGGCTGATGAAGCTGTTGCAACTATCATGCCTTGTTTTGTGGGGTGGTTTCTGAGAGTTCTCAATTGGTTAATGGATTGGTTTAATCTATCTCCTATTCTAGGAAAGGTTAATATTAGGATAAAAGAACATGGAGCTGACATTAAGAACGAACGCATCCGCACCTCCGCCCTAGCTGAACACTCCCTTAAAACAAGACACCATATCTGCTTAGAAGACACCAAAATCCTCGCCAAAGAAAATCACTTCTTCAAACGTCGTGTTAGAGAAGCCATTGAAATCCGTAAACACCCTAGCAACCTGAACAAAGATAATGGGTTAGAATTAAGTGAAAATTGGCTCCCTCTGATTCGCAATTAATTCTTAAGAACTAATTAATTAATACAACAAACAATTAATAAACTTTGAAATTAGTAATAAACTAATAAACTTTGGRATTATTAATAAACTAATTAATAAACATCAATAAACCTAGATAAACATAAACTTTGAAACTATACATTAATAAACATTAATAAACTTTGGAAATTATTAATGAACTAATTAATAAATATAACAAACATTAATAAACTTTGAAACCCTAAATCAATATAACAAACATTAATAGACTTTGAAACCCTTATTTAATATAAACTAATTAATAAAATTCAATAAACTTGGATAAAATAATTAATAAACTTCAATAAACTTTGATAAACACAAAACTTTGAAACTATACATTAATAAACATTAACAAAACTTTGAATTTATTAATGAACTAATTAATTATAACAAACATCCAAACCCTAATTCAATATAACAAACATTAATACACTTTGAAATCATTAAATTATTATTAATTCAAAGTTTATTAATGTTTGAATTAATAATAATTTAATAATTTCAAAACAATCAAACATAACCCTAATTAAATAATAAAGAATTTTTTTTACCTAATAACATAAACCCTAATTAAATCAAAAAGAACTTTTACCAAAACAACCTAGTCGACACTTAGTTTTCACGCCAATTTCCAGTATTAAAAACAAATCTTCTCATTATCTTAACCCAGGCTCATTGTCCTGAAGATGGATCCTGATTTGGATCCAAAACATCGACACTCTATTGACCTAACTGTGGCTTTTCCGACCAATCATGAAAACTCCAACTACAGAAATATTTTTAATCAAGGTTAATATTGTTAGTTCAAAAAAGTCCTCTTTTGACGACATCCTCTCCTAAAAACTATCCTATTGTTGTGATGCTTCCAATCCCATATAATGAAGGCCAAGCTTGAGTGAAATAAGAGAAAATTGAGAGTATCATACTTATGATTGTGTGATATCCAAGGGGTTGGAAAGGAGAGATTGGAGGATTTGTTGCAACATCAACATTGATATTGTAAATTCTTCATTGTTATTTTTTTTATATTAATACATAACTTGTCCTATTCCTGTCATGCCTATGTGTTCAATATGCATGTTTATTGTTGTCTAATTCATCATAGATAGATTTATTTATGCTTAACAACATAGTGTGGAAGAAGGAGGTTTCTCTTTGTTCCTTGCAAGATTTTTATTGCACCCAGGATATTGGACATCAATATCAAATGATGGAGTAACAAGTAAAACTGACTTTAAAATGTATTTCATCCATCCTTCTCACTCTAATTGTTGAAATAGTTCTAGGGGAAAAGTAGTACACCATTTGTTTTCCTTCAGTCTTCAATCAAAGAGGGGTCTTGATCCAAAGGGGCTTTAACTTGTGCACAGGGGGATATTTACCACAACATAAAATTGGTGACTCCAATGGGGAATATCTTTCATTAGTATTTCTTTGGTATCTTCTATCCTTTTGAGTCTTTCTTGTTACTTTATCTTTTTTATTTTAATTCTTCTTTGTTTATTTCTCCCCTTCCCTCATTTCCATTGGGAAGTTCAATGATTCAAACACTTGATATTTTCATAGATATGGGAACAAATTTGTCTTTTATAGCTCTTTCAAGACTTGATCCCTCCCCCATAAGGGAGAACAGAGAGATAATCCTTGATCATCACCTCCCCACGATGTCTTAGGGAGTGATATTGTCTTGATCATCGCCTTGTCTCCAGAGTTGTAGGAGCGATATTACTTGTTATGAGTGAATTTGGAACTTGTTTTGTTGTTTGTTTGTCAGTGCTTTGTCTCATTCATTTTTATTAGGATCCTCCTTGCTTGATTAAAGCTTTTATTGTGTAAATTTTTGTGATTATCACATGTTTTGTTACCTCTTTTGAGTTGGCATTTCCTTCAAATTGAGAAGTGTTCTTGACTGGCCTAGGCTAGCTTGATCTTGTGGCTTAGTCTTTGATATCAATATTTTGGCCCTCATTAGCTATAGGTTTTCAAGCTTATGTATATTTGATTCCAAAATATTCTAAGTGTTTTACTTGATTGATTTGATATCCTTTTCTTTGATTTGGAGGTTCTTATGTTGCATTAAGCCTAGTTTTTGAGTTTCTTCTTTCTCCTCTTTGGAAATTTTTTTATACTCTTAGTATGTTCTTGAGCTCTTTTGGAATTATTTCAACTTTGAATTTTACTTTCGCTACTTTAATTTTGAGGTTCCATTAAGTTATTTTCCTTTACTTGCATTTTGAATTCTCGTTTGAACAAGTCTTGAAAGCGTCTTTGGGTTTGGATTATTTTAATTCCTGAGTTCTTGTTTTCTTCATCTTCTTTTGGGTTCTTTGCAAGTGCATTAAGTTATTTCATTTGGATTGAAATAGAAATCAAAAGAAGAATCTATTTTGAGTTTTCATTCAATTTTAAAAGAAGAAAACACAATATTTTCATCCTACTTTCATAAGTGGAGTGTTTTGGTACATATTTTAGAGGTTGTCTTTGTTTTGGGATTTCAAGGAAATTAATTTGATAGTTTGGAAATTCGAATGTTCTCCATTTGATAAAGGAAAAGTTCAAGTTGCATACTATTGGGTGTTTATTTACATTAAGAAGAAAAATGTCCCTTCTCCTTCCCTCATATAGAATTCATTGAAACAAAATCTTTGCATTTCATTATTTCTACATGGTTTTGGAGTTGAGCCATCACATCATTAGTTTCACCTTTGTGCACCCTTTTGGTTAAATAACAGACATTAACAATCAAACAATGCACTTAATAAAATCAATTAGACATTTTTTGTTTTATAACACACAAACAATAGTATAAGTATAGGGCCTTTGGATCAGGGTGAAGTGAGTAAACTATCCAATGCTATTAAATGAGATTGTAGGATACTAGAGATTAAAATCTAGTAGTAGAAATTAGCATTAGTTAGGAAATATCCTCTAACACAAGATTCAAACACAAGGTCAAGCAAAGTGATCAATTGATATTTCCCCTCTCTCATTCACCTAGTGGGACTATTGCAAGTTTGGGGCTTTCAAGAGTGGAAAGTCCTCAAGGTGACACCACTTATTCTTAGTTTTTGGGTCATAGATTTATGTCTGGTATTCCTAGTCCCATTTTTTATTCTTAAATATAGACTGTAGCCCCCTAGTAGTTCATTGTGAACTCGTAAATGTAGTAACCTCTCTTAGGATTACACACAAGTGAATACAAGGGGGGTTCCTTATACAAAGAAGGTTCGTTTTGGTACCTATGATAGACATTCAATATCAGCTTCAGAAAATTGAGAGGGTATTTTCCTGTGGGATCTTACTTGCACCTTGGGAAACTGTTGTGTGAGGATTATGATAAGTATTGCTCATATATTTGTTGATGGATTGATATCCCATATTTGGAAGATCCTTTCACTTACTATTCTTTTGGTTTATTACCTTTAGATTTATTAGGGGTGTGTTCTTTTTACATTCGTAGTTGGCCTTACAGATCATTATTTGTGTTATACTTTCACCTTGTCCAACCAAGGTCTCCATACATCTCATAGAATGCAAGGGATGGATCATGAACAACAAGTTCTTCCACACAACCCCTCCAAAGGAGGAACTCTTAATGAATAAATTGGTTCTAAAGCTGGGAGCATAGCTCCCCCGAGTGACCATATTGAAGGGGATGTTGAAACCATTGAGCAAGACTCTGTCCCTCCCACAAATAATCCTTTTGTTGGTCCTTATAAGCCACTAATTATTAAACTTCCAACCACAAGGCTTATTTATTCTTTTTCTTCTTACCACTTACCACCCAGTGTGTACAATAGGTGATATTCAGACATGGACCCAACACCACCTAAATATACATATGTCTAAATGTGTTGAACCTGCACAGAAAAAATCTAGCTAGAAAATGACATACACAGTTTCCAAATAAAATATGAGAAAAAAGAAACATGATATAAAGAATGGAACAATTCTCATTAACCAAATGAATGAATGATAATTTACACATGATATACTTTGTATAACTCAACTAGTACACACTGGAGGAGAAACCAATGTGCTATAGTGGTGGTATAGAGTTATATGGACACACACCGACAGTTACAGGAGTAAACTGCCACATATTCTAGTCACTCAGGAAGTTACATGAGTTAATTGCCACATAGTCTAAGTTAACTAGTATCTCAGTCTTTAATTAACTAACTAAAATAGAGTGAAGTGAGGAGGAGATCATGGAATCATGAATACTGTTCTAGTATGGTGATAATCCAAAGGATAATGCACATTAAATGGTGATGATACCAATGTTTCATGGTGATGATTCTAGTGTTGCATGGTGATGATGCCAATGTGGCATCTAGACTCCACTCAACCGATCAAACTGAAGTGTGAACTGAAGAGAATATTCTCCTAGAGGAATATTCTCCCCAGACTATAGGAGATTGAATAATGACTAGTAAACATAGGGAAAACCTTAGGAAAAATTATCCCTAGGTGTGTGCGAAGTATCTCCAACACCCCCTCTGAACATCACTATGATGAAAATAAATAATGGGTTCTGAAAATGAGGCTATGTTAGGTACCCAAATACAAAAGATACACCAAAATAAATGAGGAAAGATGGAAAAAATCATGGGAAACCCCCCCCCCCTCAAAGTACAATGTATGTAAAACAAGGAACTGACAGTTGCTAGGCAACTGTGTCCTTCACTCCAAGACTACTACGTAGAGAATGGAACTTCTGCTCAATGAAGGTCTTGGTTAATATGTCTAAATTATGTTCTGTTGAAAGACAAAACTGTAGGTTGATGATCCCCTCATGTACTAAGTCTTGGATGTAGTTCACATGGATCTTGATGTGCGTCATTTTCTACCTCTAAATTGGATCTCTGCAGAACTTCAGAGTGCTCTGTTTGTCACACCAGATGACGATTAGTTGATGAAACCAAATTCCCAAATCAATGAGAAAATGTTGTAGCCACATAGCCTGAATGGTTATGTTAACTACCCCTTATGTATTCTTCCTCAGCGGAAGATAAAGCAATATAATCCTACTTATTTCTCAACCAATAGATAGGCTTAGAACCAAGATTGACTGAGTAACTAGATGTGGACTTGCGATCAATGCTATCACCAGCCCAGTCAGAATCAGTGAACCCGATGAGGTCCAATGTAGAATATGCTTCATAGTGAATCCAAAAGGTGATGGTTCCCTATACATATCGAAGGATACACTTTGAAACCTTCTAATGTAGCTCATGTGACTCCTGCATGAACCTGGAGACTACTCCAACTACATTAGAGAGGTCTGGTCTAGAGTGTGGGAGTTACAACAAGCTCCCCACTAGTTGCCTGTAGATTGTGTTGTCCACCAATGGAGTGTCCCAACCATTTTCAAGTCTGTCTCCTGATAGGAAAGGATTCAGGGCATACTTGTAGTATGTAATGTGAAATATCTCAAGGAGATATCGTGCATACCTAGCCTGAGACAGTTTGATTCATGAGGCATCCTCACTGATATCGAGTCTAAGGAAGAAATGTAGCGGACCCATGTCTGTCATCAAGAACTTGTAATGCATAATCATCTTGACTACAACAATCACTGAAGTCGAGCAACCATTGATCAACAAATAATCAACATACAAAACTAGGAGTAGAACTAAATCAATCATCCTAAGCATGTAAAAATTCGGGTCGGACTTAAAACGTACAAACTTATATTACAATAGGTAGGAGTCCATCTTGGCATACCATGCCCTCGGGGCCTACTTGAGGCCATAAAGAGACTTCTTCAGTCGAAATACCAAATATGAATCCTACACAAATGCCTAGGGAAGCTGCATATAGATCTCCTCAGAGAGATTGTCATGAAGAAATGAATTCTTCACATCCATCTGAAGGACTTCCCATAATTTGGTTGTCACAATGGAAAGTGCCAAACATATGGAATCCATATTCATTAATGGATCAAAGGTCTCATCATAGTCAATTTTGTGCACCTACTGAAAGCCTTTGGAAACTAGCCTGACTTTGTATATGCTAACTTGTTCATCCACTGCGCTCTTGGTCCTATAGACCCATCTACACCTGAAAATTTTCCTTCCTGAAGGAAGGGGAACCAGGTCACAGGTCTGGTTCTCTAGGAGGGAGTTGTACTCCTCCTGCATGGTGGATTCCCAAAAGGTATTTCTAGCAGCCTCTCTATAGAACTGTGGATATAAATACTAAACCAAGAAAATATTCTTGGGCGACATCGGTTCAGTGGAGGTGAGTGCAATATGAGTATCCTCAAAATCATATCAAGTCCTCCTAGTATTAGCTGGATCCCCAACAAGATCTCCTGCATCCTCAAGAGTAGTCTTGACCCACTTGGGCCTCTTCTCTAGCTCTACATATACATCTTCATGCACTGACTCTACATCTAACTGTACTGAATCAATATCTGAATAATATGAATCCTATGAATCAGATCTCTCATCTGAAGAAGATTTGGCTTGTGCATGCTCAACATATCTGACATGTGGAAGAAAAAAAGTGTTTGCATGTAGTTGTTGAGGTACATGAGAGATACTTTCCTTGAATTGGACACTATGCTCAATGATGAGCCAGTCTAAGGAAATATCAATGAGTTTGTATCCCTTCACATCATTAGGGTATCAAAAAAAGATACATTATGTGCTTTGTGGATCAAGTGCCTTCCTGGCCCATGCATGAGAACTAAATATATGAAAGTTGGTCACTTTCAGTTTAAGGATGCTCTAAGCCTTGTAGGGAGTCTTATCCTTGACAAATATATGGGGAGATCTATTTTGGATGTAGGTTGAACAATTAAGTGATTTAACCCATAATATCTGTGGAAGTGAATTTGCATGTAGCATGCAATATGCCATCTCTTTTAGAGATCTATTTTTCCACTTAGCAACTCTATTTTTATGAAGAGTAGAGGGAATCATTTTCTACAACTAAATCTTGGTCTCAAGACAAAGATTTTATATCTCATGGTTGAAAAACTCCCCCCCATTATCTATTTGGAGGTCTTTGATCTTCTTTCATGACTGTGTTTCAACAAGGGCTTTGAGATCTTTGAGGTGCTGAAAGACCTCTAATTTTTTCCTGAGAAAGAAAGTCCATGTGAAGTGTGAGAAATCATCAACAAAAATGAGCATGTACCTTGATTTACTGATTGATTTATGTGGAAAAGGGTCCATTAGATCACTATGGATCAGATCTAAAGGAAAGGAGGCCTTCTGAATCTTTCCTTTGTCGAATTTATCTTGAGGGTTTTTTATAATAACACATCCCTCTCAAATTCCTTTGGATAAGTGGATGTTAGGTAGAACATCAAACATTCCTTGCTTGCTAAGTTGTTGCATATATTTGAAATTTAAATGCCCGAACCTTTTGTGCCATATCATATTGATTTCATCATCATGGGTAAGCAGTAATACATATTATTGTTCAATAAATTCAGAAAATGTATAGAGTCCAGATTGATGAATTACCTCACTGGTATCAACCTTGGAATTGGTTTTAATGTCATAGATATCCAAAAAATCAGGTGTGAATAGAACTCTCTTTCTGGTGCTGGAGTTTTTCATCTGATACACGGAGAGAATATTGGCAGAAATTTTGGGAACGTGTAGTACATTCTCGAAGCTTTCATTTGTGAGTTCAATTCTTCCTTTGTCAGTGACCTCAAATGGAGAGTTCTCCCCCATTAGAATAGGAGGAACTTTGCATGCATATAATGAAGAGTAGACTTATTTTCTGGATGCCATGTGGTGTGATTCTCTTGAATCTACAATCCAAACATCGGGAGAGGAGTTGATGGCGATCAAAGTATGGCTAAAATCACCTTTCTTGGGTTTTTGATATTTTGGCTTCTTCTTCTTGGCACCCTTGAGGATGCGATCTCCAAGGTTGTTTTTTTGATGTATTTGGTCCATTTGATCTATATATTTCTGCATACGTGTGGATTTTGGATGAAATCATTTATGGCAGTAAGTGCATTTCTCCCCTTTTCTTCCCTTTCCACCTTTGGATCCAAATGCATCATTGAAGGGTTTTGAGTGCCCTTCCTTATTTGGATTTGCATGAGATTTCCTTTTGTCTTTGTCTTTATATTTCTTATTTGTATGATTTCTACCATTTTGTAAATCAAGTGAATGTTCCTTTGGGCCTTTGATTTTTTCCATGTTGATAAGCTTGTTCTGCTCTTGTGTTATAGATTTAATAAATACCTCAAGAGAGGGAATCTTCCAAGTGGCTCCAGAGGCGAGGCTAACTGAATTAAATGTGGATACAAACAATGATTATTCTGGACCAATTTTGGAGAGAATGGTGAGCACCATTTGTTTCTCTTCCTTAGATTTATCAAGCCCACAATCCTTGAGTTGTGAGAACAAATCCTTATATTTGGTAAATAAATCTTAGAGATTGTCGAAGGTTTTTAGATCCAAAGTGAGAAATTCCACCTTGAGCATGTGTCCCCTCATCTCATCATGTTTTCCAAAAATCCCTTCCATGGTGGTCCAAGATTCATTGGGGGTTTTACATGAGGATATGTGAAAGAGGAGTTTAGGAGAAATGGGACTGCAAATAGTTCCAAACACTTCATCTATTCGATTCAGATACTTGTATTTTTCTATGGCTGATGTGGGTTTGGTCTCTATGTACATGGTTAACCTGTATAATCCTATACCTTGAAGATTCACTATCATCTTCTCCTTCCATGCAAATAAATTTTACGGTGTAAGAATGAATTCTTTTGGAAATTTCATTTTTTTGTTGTCTTCAATCTTTGGTATCTGCAAAAAGAATCTGGTGTGTCTTTTTCCTAGAAATATGTCGAATCTAATACCATGTAAATGTGTTGAACCTACATAAAAATGATCTATCTAGCAAATGACATACATATTTTGCAGAGAAAATATGAGAAAAGAGAAACATGAGAGAAAGAATGCAAGAATTCTCATTAACCAAATGAATGAATGATAATTTACACATGATATACTCTGTATAACTCAACTAATGTGCACTGAAGGAGACTCCAATGCCCCATAGTGGTGATATAGAGTGATCTAGACACACATCAACAATTGTAGGAGTAAACTTCCACCCAGTCTAGTCTCTCAGGCAGTTACGAGAGTTAACTGCCACCTAGTCTGAGTTAACTAGTCTCCCAGTCTTCAATTAACTGAATGAAACTGAGAGAAGTGAGGAGGAGATTAGGGAATCATGAGTAATGCGCTAGTATGGTGATAATCCTAAGGAAAATTCACATTAGTTGGTGATGATCCCAATGTGGCATTTAGACTCCACTTAACTGATCAAACTGAAGTATGAACTAGACAGAATATTCTCCTAGAGGAATATTGTCCTTAGACTATATGAGACTGAATAATGACTAGTAAACATAGGGAAAACCTTAGGAAAAATAATTCCTAGGTGCGTGTGAAGTATCTCCAACAATATGGAGTGGTAAGACCTCCACTTGACCTTGAGATAGTTTCTCTGGAAAACATCACTACTACTGGCACTTCTCCTTTGTGGGGAACATCGTTGACCCATGTTACCCCATCACAATAGCTTGTGAATACAACTTTTTTTCTTGCCTCTCTAGGTGCACATGTGTATACACCAAGTGATTTACTTGGATGTTCTATACCATTTCCCTCTAGTAAGGTGGCCAACAATGTTGTTGCATCGAGCCCTAAAACAAGTAGCTTGTTTTCCTCCCTTCCAGTCAAGTAGGTAATAAAATGATAGTCACACCAATTGTTCATCCTACACAAACTATTCAAATTGGAAGGACTTCCATACCTCTCACTGGAACGAAAGTTACAACTAGGGGGAAACCCTCAACTACAGGGAAATCTTCAACATGGGGGAAACAACCACCTTGGGGACAAAAAAAAACTTGCAGACAACAAGTAGCTTGGGGAAAAAATCCATCTGGGGGGAACAACCAGCTTGGGGAAAAAAAATAGCTAGGGGGAAACAACCAACTTGGGGACAACAATTTGTTGGGGAGAAACAACTAGCTTGGGGGAAACAACTAGATTGGGGAAAAAATTCAGTTGTGGGGAAACAACCAGTAGTTGGGGGAAGGGACACAACCAATTTGTGGGAAGCAACCAATTTCGGGGAAATTCCTTACTAGAATCTAACCTCAACTCTAGGGAACACTATTCCGACATGACCTACATGCCTTTATACTAGCCTATCATATTTGGGATTTTCAAATACTCCATGGGGTCAACCTAATCCAACAGGAATCCCTCCACATTGAGATACTCTTGCTCAACCTTAGAACCCCATGTTTCCTACTCCCCAACCCTCTCAACAATAATATATGGGAGGACCATTAAGTGTTACAATTCCATCATAGCCTGTATTTGCAACCAAACTAACAACTTCCCTTTTTTGCTACATTATATCTTTCGTATTTCTCATGTTTGACTAACAATCCCATACAACATGCCCTATTTTGGCCACCAATCCCTATCAAACTATTTTTCAATATCCCGGAGTTCGACGGGAAGCCTGGAGAATATCCTAACAACCATGTAATGAACTTCTATCTTTGGTGTTCTTCTAACTCCTTGATGCAAGATTCCATTTGATTAAAAATTTTCCAAATAATTTTCATTAGTTCAACAACAAAATGGCATATCAAGCTACCATGAAAATCCTTTTTTGACTTTAATTATGTTTTTATGGAATTTTTGACCCATTTCCAAATGCGAATCTGGTATGAGACCGATACCAAGCTTCTAAACTCAGTTAGGAAATCGACCTCCTCCCATATATCTGATCATATTCATGAATGGAGGTGGTGAGGATGGTTGATTAAAGCCACAATTCCATACCAACTCCTAGTAGATTGGTTTACTAAGTCACTTTTTCCACCCATTGCTAGAAATGTTGCCATGGGAGGTTTTGATATTGAGGAACAAGAAATCAATCATGCTTAATATTTGGACTTCAAATATTCCCAATTCGACATACTCTTTGAACTGATTCCTCATGATCATCTCTTGTTGAACAATCCTTCGAGACTATCCCAAGAATCCCATGCCAATGTCATGTTACGTTCCACAAAAATACAATATACAACCCAATCAACTGGGAAACAAGTCCATCTAGCCTCCACCCCAGCCTCATCCTAGACTTGTACCAATACAAAATTTTCTCCCTCTCTTGCAAAAACCTTTGAGGTGAATGTAGTTCAATACACTTCATCTCAACAATCTATAGGTAAGAAGAAAAATAAGGGTAAATCTAAGAAATATTCTAACTAGTAGGAGAGTACAAAACCTTAAATGACTGCTGACACAAAAAAGAAAATAATGGAAAAGTTTCCCTACCTAATTTTGATGGATGACCATTATACAAAATACTATCCTCATCATGAGGAATTCACCAAATTTTTGAAGGGAAACTCTTAATTGGTAGTGTTACCCAACCCTTTACCACCTCAACAACAACAAATGGTTTCCCAAAATCCTACCCCTAGGCAAGGGGGAAATGCAGGTCATCCTCACTATGGGGATGCTTCCTCAAGCGCCACTATATTTATGTGTAACAAGATGGTTAGTTTAATGACTATAGAAAAGACATATATCACTCCTCTAGAAAATAATGCGAATGAAAATGGAGGTGCTCTTGACTAGCCCTCCACCTCCACCACTCCTCCACCTTCTGGCCCTCTTCATATAAATAAGCATATTTCTAACTCAATGTTGCACCCACCCAAGAGCAGAATTTGAAATTTTATTTTTAATCAGAGTGCTCACGTCGCCCAAAACTACAACATATTTGAAAATTTAGCACATGCACCTTGCGCTATGTCAATTCTCGAAGTTCTACAAAATTGTCCCAGACAACATAGAACCATGTTGTCATCCATTTGAAATGTGGATCCAAAGGCATAAATATTATTATGTTTAATGTGGAATACTTTAAACTAAGGTTCTCCCACCACCTTGTGTTCCAAATTCATACCATTGTTTGTGGGAAAAATATTCATCATATCGTTTTAGATGAAGGATCCTCAACTTGAGTCATGTCTTTATTCTATTGGAGAGCCATTGGATTTCCTAACATGAACCTACCTCAACCTACTCGTAAACAATTTTATGGATGTGGCTTCACACCTTATGGGATTTTACACTCCTTACCCATGGAAATAGGAGTAAAACCCATTTTTATTGATGTATAAGTGGTAGACGCACTTTTGGACTATAATTTATTACTTGGTCGTAGTTGGTTTTATGCGATGACTATTGTTTCCTCTTTGATTTTTCACCTATTTCAATTCCCTCATCAAGGGGAAATTGTGACTATTGACCAATTCGATTAATACACATCAGATATCTACAACAACAATGCTAATAATATCTCTTTCCTAGGTCAGTCCAATCTTGAGTATGAGAGTGTAGGGGTAGGTCTCCTCAAGGATTCCTCACTCATGGGAGTTTTTCCCTTGCCTACCCATGATCTCCCACATCACGTAGCTACGATAAACATGCTTTCAGATACGATGGAATGATACCCTAAACCATTTGATCCTTTGGTAGTACCTATCCCATCTGAACTTGAATCACTAGGTGACACCATGCCACTTATTCCAATTGAGGCCATGTATGACACGATTAAATACACATCTTACATTTCAGATTTTGATGACCAACATCTTGAGGCATCATATCCTTAATATATACCATCCTAGCTCAACTCCTCTCCCTCCTCTCTTTATTATCTCATATGGAATTTTCCATCAGATGAATCCATAATGGATATTATGATCCTAGAAGAGTCACCATGGGAAGATTACCATCATTAGTCATATTTTCTTCCAAATATGGATATAGTAGAGAAAAATTCAAATCCATTGTTTCACCTGATATTGTAAAAAATCCTCAGTCCCCCATGCTTACTCAAGACATTTTTTTTGAGGGGAATTTAGGGAATATAAAAATAACCATTTCTATTTAAATATCAGTGAAACCCGGTGTCGTGGAATATATTCAAATTGGCCAGAATTGCTCACCCATAGAGACTATAGAATAAATGACCTTATTTAAAGAATTTTGTGACGTTTTCATCTGGAGCTATCAAGAAATGTCAGGTATTGATCCCTCAATCATCATTCATGATATCAAAACCTACCTAGGATTCAAACCTATTTGGAAAAAACTTCACCCGACACACCCTAGAAAGACTGCAACCATTAAGGAAGAAGTTGAAAAACTTTTGAAAGATAAATTTATTTACTTTTACCATTAATGGACTAGGTATCCAACAATGTTCTGGTCATAAAAAAGCAAGGGACTATTAGAGTTTGTGTTGATTATAGGGACCTTAACAAGGCTTGTCCCAAGGACAATTACCCTACTCTCTTTTATCGACCACGATATCGATAAATATATTGGAAGTGTCATATTTTCATTTATCGATGAATTTTCTGGCTATAATCAGATCAATATACTCTCGTCTCACTAGCTCAAGACAACTTTCATCTTCCCTTGGGGGAATTTTTCCTATCGTAAGCTACCCTTTGGTCTTACAAATGTTGGGGCCACTTTCCATTGGGTCATGTCATATTCCTTTCACGATATCAAGCATTTTTTATATCCTTACCTCGAAAATCTACCCACTCATTCATCTCATCAAGATGATCATATTCAACATCTTAGAGCCATTTTTCTTCGATTTCATCATTGCAATATGCACTTGAATTTGCACAAGTGCATTTTATGTGTTGAAACCAGAAGACTCCTGGGCTTCATTGTCTCCAAATATGGGATTCGGTTTGACCCTTTAAATGTTGAGGATATCTTATCCTTACCTCCTTTGACAACCCTACACCAACTCCAAAGTTTTCAAGGGAAGGAAAAATTCTTACATCGTTTCATCCATAATTTCACAGAAATTATGAAAGAATGTATGTGTCTGATGAAAACGGATGCCATTTTTATCTAGGAAAACCAAGACAAACAATCATTTGATGATATCGAACATGCATTAATGAATTCTCTACTACTCCACCCCACCAATTATACAAGAGATTACATCCTTTACCTTTCTGCCATGTAATTTTCTCCATTGGAATGGTATTGGATCACTAGGATGAGAAAGACAAAGAAAATTTCATTTATTACCTAATTAATATCCTCATATGCCTTGAAATTCATTATTTTCACATAGAGAAGTTCTCTTTGGAAACATTAATTGTTGTTCAAATATTTCTCCATCACATTTTTCTTTGCAAAATATTAATCATTGTGTTGAGGGGTTTGAGATCCCTTTAACTCAACAGTAGGAACCAAACCCTCCTTAGAGGCCCAATTATACTCTGTAGCATTTGATGAGTGGAATGGTTCTCCATATCTTTCGATCTAACCAATTTACTGATGAGCTTTACTTAGTGATTGACAGGATATCTTTCTGTGAAAGTTCCTCCTTCATATTTAACGTTTCTCTTTTTGTCTTTAATTTTATTAGATGAGTTTTATAAAGTAAGGTGTGATGGTATAAACCAATTGATAGAGGGGATTATTAAATACTGAAGAAGGACGAGCCTTGGATAACCCTCGTGCTCTAGCATGCAAACAACGATATTCACACTTATTACAAGTCTAGTAATAATACATTAACTTGCTGGTATTTCACACTGATTGAGATACAATTATTGAAAGAAAATACGCATGCAATAAGACGAGTGCAAGAAAAATAGTTTCCTTAGATCTACCATCAATCACATATTAACACAACGATTCACTTTTCATCATTTAGAACAAAAGAACTGTTAAATTATTGAAAAAGATAGCTTATCAATATATTTAGAAACTCTTACTCATTACAACATCATGTTGGCGCAGAGGTATACCCAGGGTTCAACTCTTAACAACGCACCAACAAAACCCCGAATACCGGCCCTTTCGGTAGCACTTGTGAAGCAAGAAAAGTCTCACCCAAGGTAGAAGTAGGGGGGGTTACAGGATGCAGGTGTCTGTAACCAGGCTGGGACACGATTCTGTGATAAGAACACTTCATAGAATATTCTGTTAATGATTAGGAAGTGAACATGCAATAGTTTATTAACCTCATTAACACCACAGAGCATAATCAAGGACAAATAAGCGCAACAAAAACAAATTATTATGCACCCTGAGCACTTAGTACTGTGAGTTAAGTGTAGCATTCATTTACCCTTTAACATAAGTAATGTACTTAAGAAACAAAATATATATTCATTACACATTACAATCAAAGCACTAAGCAAATGCATAACATAAATGACACTGCACAAAGAAAACCATCAGACAACAGATATACGTGGTTCACTCCAGGGTGGGGCTACGTACACAAACCACTTCTCATCTTTATTATTCGCCAAAATATTACATCTAGTCACTCATGTGCACTAAGCCATAGAGTTGAACTTCGCATAAGATAGGAGATCTGCGCACTAAGCACTAGATCCTCCTTCTTAAAATAGATCAAATACATAGAGCCAAAATCTCTTATCATGGCACTTAGCACCTGCTCCACACTGAGCATCACAAACACTAAGCACATTCTACAAAATCACATTTGAGCACAAAGCATCGACCGCATACATTCCTTCGCACACAAAACTACTTCTTCTACAATACATTCCTCTTTATTTATAATTTACAAAATCTTACAATAAGTCCTAAACATGGGGAACACCCATGGGATGACATCCCATAAACCCGTTACAAAACCCAGAGGACCCCTTATTGGGTCCACATAAACCTCAAAATAGGTGAGATCAGTGATCTCAGCTCCGCCTGGGTGCTCCTACTTAGACCAACGTGTCAAAGTCCAAAAGTGGGCCAAAACCTCCAAAATTGACCAAAGTTTCCCCAAAAATTGGTCAAGGGACAACACATCAACTGTTGAATTCAAAGATGGAAGTAGTTCCTCCTCAATCCAATCACATAACACCTTTGATGGAAATAAAATTTGTCTCTGGTTCTAAATGAAACTTCTTAATTAAATTTGCTCAGAAATAATTATTTACAATTCTTAAAAAAGAGGGTCCTTACCCAAAACCATCCACCATTCCCAAAAGGTCGTTCACCCTATTTATAAATAATTACTAACTTAAAATAGCTACTAAAATTTTGTGTTAAGTAAAACAAAAGAAGGACACGTTTCACTTGATCTCTTTGTTCTCTTGATATTGTCTAGTGGTTCTACTAGAGTGGATGACTCTTCTCATACTCTTCCCACTTGACGGAGAGATCGTCGCATGTATTAGCATATGGGAATTTGTGTTGGTTCATCGGGGATGAGAGGGTTTCCTTTATTTTTATTGCCTGTTCTTTATATCTGGTCATCTTGGCATTTAAATGCTACAGAACTACACAAGCCTTGATTGAATGTTCCATAAACGTTTGTACCTGACCCTATGTCATGTTTTCCACTTGCACGATCTCTACTTCCCATAATGAATCCTGTTCTGCATGCCATTTGACTATGTCATGCAAGTCGACAAAGTCTTCGGGTGAGCCAAACTCTTGGAGGCTAATGTATTTCATCTCTCGATTGATATTTTCCCAGCTTCTTTCGCACTCAACCCACCTCTTTTGTATCTTTTGATGAGGTTACTGGGCCATACTTACCCAGTATTCAGATGCCTTCTTGATCCGGGAGACGCTTCTATCCATCAACACTCGGATGCCATGCTCCTCCGTGTCTAAGCCCTTTTGTACTGCACCAATATAATTGATTCGTTCTATAACCTGGTATGAATTTTCATACCATATCTCCACATATTTACAGGTTTCCAGTGCCATGAGAGTGTCTTCTTGAAAATTGGCTACACATGCAGTGAAGAGATGTCTTTTGCTTGTGAATTCTCCATATGCATCTCATAATTCACTCTTCAGAAAAAATGTTTCTTGCGTTGAGTCTTGGTAATATTTCGCCAGATGGAATAGATGGTATATCTCCTTCTTTGTGGCAGCCAGTTCCTTTTCATCTATATTTTCTTGATCCAGAGTAGCATCATTGATAACCACCCCTGCGTCGATTATCTCAATTGTGTTTGCATTTTCTGTGTTGAGAAACTTTTCTTCCGTGGTGATGAGAATTGCGCTATCTAGTGTGAGCCTCCTTTTCTTGGTTTTTCTCCTAATTACGGATTTCCTCTTCCTGTCGTAAGAAATATCGTGTATATTGGTGACCTTATCCATGGGATCAAGGATTTTCTATTCTCCCTAGGTCAGAGTGTTTCCCATGCTTCCTGTCATATATATTTTCTATACGGATGGATATTTTACTTCTTTGATAGGGGAAACTTCTATATTTTCCAATGGCTCGACCTCCGTTTGGTGTTCATCGGCTGGTGGGGTATCAACCTTAATTGGAGAGACTGTCACATGCTCAAAACTCACTGGGTGATCAACTGTTCAAGTGTCGATCTCTAGCTATTGCAATTCTTCTTCTTGTTCACCAGAACCTAGCTCATCCCTGGAGTTGTATTTTGGGGTCCCTGATATGTTGAGAAATTCAGTATCTAGGGTACTCTCAACCTCATGGTCTCCTTGCAGAGGGTTTAGAATCAAAGCATCAGAGGTTGGCGCAAATGATTTCCCTGGTTCTTTCTTCTCTGTAATTGGTACTAGAGTTATAGGTGAGACCTTTGAGCTCTTCATCATCATAGATAGTAATTAGATCAAAGAGGTTGTTAGGAAAATCCATTTCACCTGGTTTTCTTGGAATCTCATGCTCGGTTGGAATAGTCACCGGTAATTTGTCCCGTGGTGACGAAACTCTGGGGTTTTTTGGATCGACGGTTTCCTCCAATGGGGTTGATTCTGATCCATTTAGCTCCTCTTCAATGTTGATTGGGTTGGTCGGGGTGATCCTTATTGGTTTTAATAGTTGAGGATCATTTTCTAACCTCCATATGACTATTTGGGATTTTCTAACAACAACTTCCCCCTCCTCTGTGTCTCTGTGGTTTCTGCTACTATGTTTTCTTGTCTAACCCTGAGGGCTTCTTGAGCCATCTGTTCTGTCATTTTTAATTTCTCATCCATACTTATAGATTTGAACCTAGTCATATTTTGGTTAAATTTTCTCTGTAGTACCTCCTCCCAGTCCTAAGCACATTCTGTAAATATCTCGTCTTCAAACTTATCATGTGTGTATGACCAGTAGGAAGAGACTTGTGACTCATGCTAAAGAACTAGGCCTTCAGGGTCATGTTTGAGAAATCGACATGTTGGGAATCTATATTCCATTTAGATCAAACCCTCTTGTTTAAATTACACAATATCCTTCACTATGAAAAAACCTACATGAAAACCATAGGGTATGAACAACCGTTTCTTGTCCTTAACCAAAGTGGCATTATATCCCTGCAGGATGGTCTGGTAACAGATTTCTCCTACGATGAACCGGTCTGGGATGTGAGCAGGTAGTAAATGTGGTGCGTCGGTGGCCCTGAACACCCTGAAATAAGTCATGGTTTCCTCTAGGTACCAATGGCCTACTTTTGAAATCATTTTCTTGGCCTCTACAAATAGTCTTGGGAATTCTTTCTTGAAAATAATAAAATAGACCCGAGATATGAATTCATCCCAGATGAGAGCATAAGATTTTTTGTACCCATTTTCCCACAGAATGATGAAGTAGACATGTACAGGTAGCTTGACAACATTCCAGCTCAGATTCATGCTGTTGAAGACATTCCTTGTGCAAATTATGTTTAACAGATATGAAGCCATGTGAAAAGCGGGTGCTTCTCCATTTTTTGGTGTGTAAGCCTGCAATATGCTGGTGCTCAATTGTTTATAAATGATTGCTCCCCAGTTGAAGATACTCACAAATATGGCCACAATGCATGTCAGGGGCATCCATTCCTCTGAGAACTTAGCACAATATCTCCCCCCATATAATCAAAAAATTACAGCCATTAAATAGATGTATGGCTCCCTTAGATTTGTTGTCCCATACTAGTCATTGCTTTGGTTTGTGAATTTTTTTTCTTTCTTCCACGAGGAGGCCATCAATTGGTTGGTGTCATGGAACACATAGAACTTCACTATGAAATCCATGTTTAACCACTCCTTTGGGTCCTTGATCTTGTAATATTTCTGGACCTCTGTCAGGAGAAACACAACAACACATATGTCATTCTCATCATTGAATAGGAACTTTATCGCATATGTATGATCAATTATCCACCCCAGAGTTTCAATACAGGGAAAGACTGGGGTTCAGAAAGATACCATATGTAGGCATGACCGCTAGATGTTAAGAAAATACTGGTCGTCGAGATCCATTACATCCGGGTCACTGTGGGGAATAAATTTCAGGTAATCTTCTCGGTTAATTCTGTTGAAAAAATATCCCCATTGCGGGAGAATTATATTTGACCCAGTGCTTGCTTCTGTATCACCAAAAGAAGGAGGCTGAAAAAAAGCCTTCTTAGTTGACGGTTTGATGATAATTTCCTCTCCAATAGAAAATTTTAATTACCTTGCAGCGTCGGGAGAAGATCCTTCACCGACCAATGCTTCCTTCAATTTTGGTGCCCTTGGAGAGCGTCTGGTCATTGGATTCCTTGGAGGCATTTTTTATGCAAAGAGAGTAGAGTTAGACACTGTGTTGCAGAGAGAATACTGATATATAAATAAAATGCGATCATCGAAATGATAAAATCAACACATACCTCTTCTTCACACTAGCTTAACTTGGTTTTGAAATTCTGAGAATCAAGTGCAACTCTTGAGACACTCTTTTCGCTTCTTCGACTACTCTGGAAATGAGAAACTTGTGTGAATAATTTTTGGGTTCAAAAATTTATTAGTGATTTAAATGAAGAGAATACTTACCTTGTCACATCAGTTCTTCAATTCGAGGGGTACGTGTGGTTTTACAAAATCTGTCACCAAGATCTATATTATGCTCAAGATTAAATACTGTTGTAGGTTGGCGACATAGGAGCGAGATATATTGTGGTTCATTGGCCATTTCAAATTATTGTTATTCATTCGAGGCACAGGGTAGAAATGTATGTGAATAAAACATTAATTGACCTATTAAATGACGAAATCTGATCTTATTTTGAGCTGAAAACATCCCATCATTTTGCTAATTTAAACAGGTGGATCAAGGGTCGATGTTTTCTCTTAGACAATGTTTGTTGATATATCTTGGAAGAAGCTCTGATGCCAATCCATCTTTCTATATAACGGTGATGTGGAAATGTTGACCTCGAAGTGAAATTAGAAAACAAGGAAACCTAAAGTGAATCAGGATGAAACTAAGCCGTACGAAGTGCCCATGTGACAAAGACATTCAATGTTTTAAATTTGGCTCCTTCGCCTAAGAGTTTATTCGGGATTGAGGATTTTCATCATATATGTTCTTTTCCAAACAAGTCCTACCTTGCCGATGCCGAAGAAGTAACGAGGATTGTTGATCAATGATATGTTTAAACAAGTGTTCCCGAATTACCCCCCTCGAAACTTAACGATGCCAAAAATGCATCGGTGATCGGTGATCGATGATGTATCAATGTGAAAAATTCCACCATTTAAATATTTGGAATTCCACCAAATCCGAAAAATGCATCGGTAATCGATGATCAGAGGTTTTTTATGGCCTATGTTAGTATCTTACCCTTCCATACTTCATCGACATCGATGGGATATCGACAATTTCCTGAAAATTCTTCGTGAACAATTAGTGCAGATCTACTTCATTTTTTACCGATGTCGACGATACATCGATGATTGGTGATAATTGTTACTATGTGGTAATTTTACTGCTCGAATTTTTTCGATGCCAAAAACAAGCACGTGCATCACAATTTTAGTTGTGAATTCTTAGTTAAAATGCGAAGTTATTTTTTATATACAAAGGTTTCACTTTGACAGGTCCAAATAAATCCAACTTGATCGATGATGAGACATGGAAACAAACTTAAAAATACCTACACAACGGACTCAATTCAGAAAGAAAAACAAAAGAAAACAAGTGGTACCCAAAAGAGAAAAAAATTTCATAAAATATTTTAGGGTGTGTTGAGTGCTTAACAAATGGTGATTCTCTGGGCGAAAACAAAAGGCTTAGCTTGTGCAGAAGTTGGTTGAGAATATAATTGGATTCGCTTCCATTAGAGTGTTTCTTATCAGTGTGTGTATAGCTTCCTGGGTTAATGAAGCAGGGTACGCCTATGGAGTTCCACCCTTTTTCCACCTTCCCTCCTTTAGACCATGACCCACACCCCTCTTTGACAAAATCTGGGTAAAACATTCACTCGCTCGAGGCTATTTTAGTTATCATTATTCCCTTTCCATGGTGTTTCTCCACTACCAGTGAGCTTCCATAGCCCCGACGGAGTCATCCTGACGTCACATACCTTGCTCCACTTCCAGTGAGCTTCCATAGCCCCATTGAAGTTATCTACATACCCTCTCTGAATTTGCACTCATTTTAATATAATTGATTTATTTATGGCAGAGATGCCCTAAGTGAGTTGGAGAGGAGGACATCTATTATCTGCAAGGTGAAATAGTTAAAGTGAAATTCTTCCTAGCTCTATCTAGAGGTGCACGTGATCCTTTCCAACTAGCCGTCTTTCCCTTTGGGCCTTACCAGACCACTAGGAGGACATTTCATCACTTACCAAAGTTGTTTATTTTGCAAATACAATATATAGATCTCCTTTAAGAAATTTGTAATTTCCCAACATTTCATATATTGCACGTAAGCGTAAGTTAGGAGCAGAGTTTTCTACACCATATTTATTAAAGTAGACCAATTATTTACAGAACACAACTTAATTACATGAAGATACCAAGCAAAAGAAAAGACAAAAATAAAAAGAAATTTGCAATCAGCCTGCCCTAAACCTACACTTTTATCCCAATCAAAGTATATTCTAACGAAACATGAAAAATACATTTTTTAACAGAAGTATTGTTTTTCAACTGATATGTTCCTGCCCCAATTTTCTCGGATACCTAGAAAGGTCTGGGCCATAGATTTTGAAACTTTGAATGTTTTCCCTTAGGTTCATTTTCTCTATCCCATTTCAGGACTAATTCTCCTACTTGAAAACTCTTCTCCTTGGCCTTATGCTTGTCAAACCATATTTTAACTATCTTTTGATGAATGGTGAATTTATATTTTGTTATCTCCCTTTCCTCTTCAAGCATGATGACTTTATCAATTATTTGCTGAATAAATGATGAGGGTTGTCCTCTTTAAGACTGAGAAAGCTGAAGTGATGGAAGATACAACCCATTTGGGAGAATGACTTCTTGTCCGTATACCAGAAAGTATAGGGAGTTCCCTACAAGTTCCTTGTGTGTTACTCTATCTTCCCATAAGGAATTATGAAGCAAGCTATGCCAATTCCTATGATTGTCTGCGACTGTTTTCTTCAAGATCCTCACTAGATTTTTATTGGTTGATTCTGCCACCCCATTTCCTTGTGGGTAGTAGTTTAAAGAGTATCTAATTATGATTCCTTTGTCTAGAGTGAAATTTGTTAATAGAGTAGAATAAAAGTAAGCGACATTGTAAAAAACGAGAATGGAAGGCATCCCAAACCTTGTGATCAATTGGTGTTCTATGAATTGGATTACAACCCTTTCATTCACGTGAGTCATAGGGATGGCATCCCATTTTGTGAAATAATTAGTAGCATTCAATATGTATTTATGTTTTTTTGAAGAATTTAGAGTAATATCCCCTATGACGTCTATCCCCCATTGCTCGATCAGTCTTGATACGGTCACTGGTTGGAGTGGGACAACTTCCCTCTTTTCTCTACCAGTGCTCATTTGACAAGATTTATAGTTTCTAGCGTATGTATGGGCATCCCTAAATAGATTAGCCTAGTAATAATTGGCTCTTAATATTTTGTGAGTTGTGGTATCTCCTTCAAAGTTCCCACCCATAGGACCACAATGGAGCTCCCTCAGAATATTTTCTTCATTTTCACATTCGAGACATCTCAAGAGTACTCCATCATAATTTATGTGGAAAAGTACTGAATTTATGAGGTGATATTGCACAAATTTTAGCCTGAGAGCTCTCCTTTCCTTAGGGCTTAGGTTTTTTTGGAAAGTCCCATGATGTAGGAGATAGATCAATTTCCCATAGCAATATTCTTTCCTTGGGGGAATGTATAAATATTCACTGCACCATAATGCTAATTCATTCTCCCACTCGGGGTCTTCATTTATTAGATCTTGGGCTTCTGTGACCATTTTACACAATCATTGTCCCTTAATTAATTTGGCAGGTTTTATATATAGATCAAATTCTTGTACAACTACCATCCAATTTCCCCTTCTCTTTCCCATCTCCCGTTGAGTGAACAGCGATCGGACTGCGGGATGAGGCACAATGACTTTGGTGTGATTTTTTAAGATGTAATATCTGAAATGTTTTACTTATTTGTATACCACATCAGCCAGTTTGTCTATAGTAGGTTAGTTCAATTTGGCTCCTTGGAGATTAGTGCTCATAAATGATACTGATGCCTCATTGTTGTCATCATCCTTCTGGGTCAATACTGCAGCTAAGGATTGGTCGGAGGAAAAAGTATAGAGGAAAACATATTTACTAAAGTCGGGACTTCATAGAATCAGAGCTTGAGAGATTGAAATATTGATATTATTGAAGGAGTCTTTCCTCTTGTCATCCCACTTAAACTCTGCATCCTTGTGAATCATTTTTTTAAGGGTTTGACGGTTTCAGTGAAATTGGGCGTGAATTTCCTCACAAAATTAATTTTCCCAAAGAAGGATTGCATAGCCTTTTTGTTATGGGGCAAGGGAAGATGAGATATTGCCTTTATTCGTTCGGGATATATACAAATTCCTGCTTGAGATATAATATGACCTAGTAGTTTTCCTTCCTCGACACCAAATATAGTTTTCTTAGGGTTTAAATATATTCCATATTTCCTACACCTTTCAAAAGTATGCGTTAGATGTTGTATGTGGTCTTCTCTGCTCTTTGAATACAAAGTCATGTCATCCAAATATACTACTACACATTTGTTAATCAATCCCTAAAAAGCTATGCCCATGGCCCTTTGGAAGGTTTCCCCTGCATTAATCAACCCAAAGGACATGTGTTTATAAGAAAAAGTTCCCCACTTGGTTTGAAAGGTATTCTCCAATCGGTCTTCCTCCAAAACTAATACCTGGTTATAACCTGAGAAGCCATCTAGAAGGGAAAATATTTCAGAGCCAGACACGATCAACAAGAGTTGTTCCATGGGTGGGAGTGGGTACTTAACATTTTCTGATGCCCTTTTAAAGTTTCTGAAATCTACACACAAGTGAATCTCCCCAGACTTTTTCCTAACAGGAACCAAATTGGCTACCTAGGCAGAGTGTCTAACCTGAAATATGATCTTAGCATCTAACAATTTCTTTAGTTTTTGATACATCAGGGGTTCCAGAGATGGATGGTACTTCCTAAGATTTTGCTGGAAGGGTTTTACTCCGGCTTTTAATGGGACAACGTGATGGATAATGCGAGTGCCATAAGTTTCTAGTTCTCGGTAGGACCATGCAAATACATCTTGATATTCTCTAAAAAGTTTTATATACACTTTCCTATCTTCTTTAGACATTGTTTTACCTAGATTGACATTCTTAGGGTTTTCCTGGGTTCCTAGGTTTATAGTCTTGTATATAGGACATGAAATCCATGTTTTTTTATTCTTTGACCCTTTAAATCATTCCCTCAGGTCGAAAAGGTTCTCCGAATTGGCTACCCATTTTGGTCTCATGTGGAATTTTGGTTTATTATTAGAGTGATTTGTTCCCTTATTCTGTTCATGGAAATCAGTTTCTGCCAATTTCTCTTGGAATACCTCATCATCAATAGCCAAATCCTTAAAATTCTCTTGATTAGTTAGAAAATCTAAAATCTGTTCATCTCTTTCAAAAACCTTCCAATTATAAATATTGTTGGGTACTCATGGTTTGTAGAGTAGTTCCAAAGTGAACATGGAGGCTTCATAGTCTTCTAAAGGGGACAACCTTGAGGCTGCAGTGGCTAGGGAATCAACAAGACTATTCTTTGTCCTGGGAACAATAGTAATATTGAAGGCCTCAATTTTTTTTATTAGTCTATGCACCTCTTGTTGGTAATTTCTCAAGTGGGGTGAATTGGAATGGACAATATTCTTCACTTTCCTTACGATAATTTCAGAGTCCCAAAAAACTTTCAGTTCTTTAATGTTTAAGTCTATGGATTTCTTCAATCCTTGAACTAGAGCTTCATACTCAGTAGTTTTATTGGTGCATTCAAATTCTAGTCTGTAGGATAGGAAATTTTGCTTCCCCTTCGGGTCAATGAGAATGCATATTGCTCCTGACCCTTATTGTGATTTAGACCCATCGAAGTACAATGTCCAAACTTGTGAGAAAAATTTAGCAACTCCTTCAGGCCTAGTTATTTTCTCATATCCGTATACCTTGTTTATTGTTTCCAACAGAGGTTCATGAAAGAAGATGCTTCATTCTACTGCTACAAGTAGATTCACTTGAAAATTAATTTTGGAGTTTTGAGTGAGAAGTACATTGGATGAGAGGGGGGAGAAATTGCTGAAATCAGAATCGTAAGAGTAGTTTCCTAGCACGGGGAAATTTGTCACCGAGGGGTTTGTTGAAGGATTCTAAATCCGTGACAATATGTTTGATAGATCTTTACCTATCAATCCTAATCATGTTTTCATGTCCCTTTAATGGAAACTAGAGGTGAGCCCAATCCGTGCTAAAGTATCCATTAAATTTCTTGGACCAATCTCGACTGAGTAGCAGTCCATAAGATTTTGGGATATCTACTACAATTATGTCAATTACTTGAAATTCTTTTGGGTGTGTAACCATTATGATCATGACATCCTTAAGTTCCCCAATAACTTTTACCCAAGTCCTATCTATTTTTATAACATGTTTATCATTTTTGAGCGGGATCACGTTCAATTTCTTGCAGATTGACAATGGCATGACATTGGAGGATGTCCCTGAATCGACTAAGAAATTATGCAGGTTTCGGTTGAATAATTCAAACGTTAAAAGGAAAGGTGGGAAAAAAGGCTTTCCTCTTTTGTCTAAAGAGCGAGCATTCACATTTGGTTTTTTCGTTAAATTTGTGGGAGATGGGACCTCACCTAGGTCAGTTCTCGTTATAGGGGCTTCTATTGACTTTAAGGCCTGTAATAGAAAATCCTTTTGTTGGGGAATCCTGCACATGTCCATGACCGACACATTAGCCTTCAACTTCTTTAAGTATTCTAATATGTTGTAGTCCAACTTAGGTGCTTCCCATGTGTGTATGCTTATAGGATTTTTTTGGGAGACATAAGGTTCTTTCGAGTGATCGACCGCATGTTTCCCTCTCAAGGATTGGACAATGATGAGATCATTTGAGATTGGTTGACCCTTACTTCGCAGTTTTATGACCAAAACCTCAGCAGGTGGGTCTTGGACCTCAAATACATCGTCAAGAGGCATTGGAAAATCAGGATCCCACAACAACATGGTTGTTTCTTTCAGTAACTAAACTTCTTCCTGATCAATGATGTTCACCACTGAGCCACTTGATTGTTCGGTAAGAAAAACTTCGTCTAGGAACCAATTGGCCATTAAATTCATAGCGTGCACCCATTGGGGACAATATTTTTTAGAATGTTTCTCTTGATGGTACATACAAAATGAGTTAGATTCTACATTACCCAGGTCGATGTTTAAGTTGGATGGGGGAGGCTCAATTACTTTGACAGGTGGGTTTCTTTTAAAAAATGGTTTATAAGGCCTTTGAACTTGGTTTCCTTCCACGATGCTTCTTTTCATGTCTACGATTTCATTCAAAACTTTATTTATCATCTGTTCTAGGTATTCTATGTCCCCACCTCCTTTTTGGTGACCTTGTTATGTTTATTTTCCCATGGGTCTATTCAACAAAAGTCTTCTTCTAGGTGGAGGTTGAACTTTCTTATTAACTAGTGAGACTTGGCCCTCTTTTCATCCCTTCATTTGGAATTCAATCATTTTGGTTTCCTCGAAATTTTCACCTAGGGTATGTTTGGAAGCCCTTTTCACAAACATGGAAATGGAAGCGGGGAGAGAATTAGCATATACCTCAATATTCAACTCTTGAGTATGTTGGAATATTGGTTGTTTTCATTGATGTTAACCCTAGTCATGGGTTTTGGACAACAAGATTGATAAAGGTATTTGTGTTGATTAAGGTTGGTTGTCATTGATGTCAACCCTTGAAGAAAGACCCATAGAACAAAGGTTTGGGTAATGGACCCAATAGTGTTTGATGTGAATATGACTCATTATTTTTTTTTCATGGTTGATAAGAAGTAAATATGGATGAACTCCAAAGTGGTCCCCTTATGGT
>JZKD02S0259396.1:102951-122856 GCA_000966675.3 Picea glauca
AAAGGAGGTTGCCCCCTCGAAGAGGCTTATTATCTAAAATTATCTCTTTTTCAAGGCGTTGAGTACTTTTCCTGAGGTTTTTCTATGCTATATTGATGTTTGGTTCTTAACAAAGTCTTTCTTGACATTCTACATGCAAAACATTTCTTACAATAGTTCCTATCTCCCCTCAAAAGGGATTACAAGGTGAATATCACTCCCCCTTGGTCACAAACATGGAAATGAAGTATACTTCATTGCTCCTATCGATGTGTTAGGGGAGCGATGATCCTTGGGGGTGCCAAGGGAGCCCTAAATCAACTCAAATCACCCTAAAACTTACACAAAATGACTAAAAAGTACAATCAAATGAGAAAGTGTGAGGAGAAGAAAAACCTACCTTATATGGGTCGAAAAATAATCTCCTATAATTGACACTCCAAGATATTCCCTAAAAGGAGGAAATTTTCAACAAGGCAAGCCAAGAGGTAAAATGAACTAGGTATTTTTCACCAATTTCTCTTTAACCCATTTTGAACTAGATATTTTGTTATGTTCAAATTTTATTTTTTCTTACATTCAAGTCATTTATTTGAGTTTAAACAATAATTAATCATATTTATGGAGATTCCTAACCTGATTTCCATCAAGTCGTTTCATACTTGTGCAAGACTTCAGGGGATGAAACATTTTCTCTCCAATGACCTTGTTCAGGAGTGCATACTTCATGATTCTTCAAGATTGTTAAACCACGAAGAGTCATATTTCAAGTGGAATTTCACCCCATTTTTAGCCTCGTAAGACTAACTAAAAAAAATGAATACTCTAGTAAATATTTACTAGAAGAGATCTCCCTTGTATTGCTTTACACTTTTTCAGGCGTGGGAGACCAAATTTACGAAAAAAGAGCACACTTGGAGTCTTCTTTAAGATATTTTGGGATGCTCTAAAATGTGAAAATACCATCATTTTTACCTTCATTGGGATCGTAAAACCATACATTGAAGGACCCATATGGGACCGAACCACTCCTTCTTCAGCTTCGTTAAACATGTGATGAGGGACTCATTGAAGATGAGATATACCGAACATTTATTATCCTCCTCAAGCTCGTTAAAAAATAAATAGGTACTCACCATTCATGGTGGGTGTTGGCCCTTGACCAAGTTTTAGAGACCCTTGGTCATATTTTACCTCTTTTGGGACTTCGATAGGTGGGTCGAAGGCAGAGCACAAGTCGAAGCGGAGATTGTGGGATCTCGACCCCTTTTTAGGGAATTTTTGGGATTAGGGTTTATGTAAATGGTATGGCATGTCAGCCCATGGGTTTACTCATGTTTAGGACCAATTTTTAATGTATAAATAGAAATCTAGGCGATGTAAGTAGAAGAGAGAAAGTGAAGTCTAATGTGCTAAGTATGAATATTAGTGGATGATGTGTGCATACTATGTGTTAAGACTTGCAGAGCTAAGTGCCAGTGATTGTAAGAGGAATGTGTATAGACTATGTAAGAAGGCTTTGTGCTGTGACCTAACTCAGGGAAGGAGGATCTGGCGAGGTGCGCAGATCTCTTGTCCTATGTGGAGTAGGGTTCTTGGGCTCTACACTTGTAGAATATTGACAGAAGATAATAAAGAAGAGAAGAGTTGGTGGACACAACCCCATACCGGGGTGAACCATGTATATCCTGGGTTATGGTTTCTTTGTGCATTATAGTTGTTAGATTGTTTATGTGATTAATGATTAGTGCAATAATGTATGCTTAGATGAATATGATAGGCTAGTGCCTAATGATGTGAATACGATGCTAGATCTGGTCTGATTCCTTATGCTAGGAGATTGGATGTGTTAGATCTAGTTGAATATTGTGTTTTTCTGTAATTAGGGTTTTATCTACGAAGTAAATAAGGGTTGAATACTAATGAATGATAACTTCTAAGTTCTTTGTCAGAGTATTGTAATCACAGATATCTATCCCAGCTAAGGTTGCAGACACTGGAGTCCTACAACCACCTCTACCTCTACCTGAGGTGAGACTTCATCTCCTTCGCAGGTGCTTCTGAAAGGGATGGTAGTTAGGGTTTTGTTGGTGAGTTGTGAAGTGTTGAACCCTGGGTCTGCCGATGTGCCAACAAATGGTTCTGTTGTCAGGACCTGAAACTGTGATTGCTGGGAAATGAAGAAAAGAAAGCTATGTGTGTAGATCTGTTTTCTTTAGTGCCCAGTATTCTACTTGACTTGTGAAGATATGTTCTAAGAAGAGAAGTTCTGATCTGAAGAAAAGGGGTAATATCTTGAAGATTTGTGCTTTGAGAAAGGTAAGATAACTGAAAATTTTTGTTTTGAAAGTATGGATCTAGATATGTTTGACAAATTTTGTCCTAGCCTGAAAACTAGGACACAACTAGAAGAAATAAGGTTTGATATGTGTAGATATGATAGAAATAGTGAGAGATATGTTATTCCTATGCATAGAAAGAATGCTTGGATTGACAAATGGATGCAGGATCCTAGAAATAATTTTTTACAGGTTAGTTACTGTGATCCCAATGCACAGTACAGGAAGGGCTAGGGATCATTTAAGAGAAAGAGAGGATTAACCCTTTGTTACAGTTGTAGAAGACCGAGACATCTTTCTAAGGAATGACCTGGTAGAATACCTAGTTGTCTTTGCTGTAAATCTATGGACCATGAAGATTTGGATTTCCCTAGAATGATTTCTAAGCTTGACAAAATGAATATGGAACAAGAAAACAATGAGAAAGGCCAAGAGACTAATATTATAGAAGAACCCCAGAAAGAATCAAAGACCATATTACTAAATATGAAGGAAACCCTGAATGATCACATAGTCACTAATCTATCAGATATCTTAAAAGACAAAGAATGCATAGAAGCATGAATAGGAGACTACGAAATAGACTGTGTCTTGGATGAGGAAACACAAGTGAATATCATGATAGAAATAACTTGGGAAATTTTGGGAAAACCTGCTATGATTCCCTCATTGGGAGGAATAGGATTATTTAGAGGAAAGCTAATCAACCTATGTAGAAGACTTACCCAGACATCTATGATTTCTCATGGAACTTCGACAACAAAATAATTTGAGTTCGTTAAGTTTGTTGAGAACATTGCCCCATTTTCTATGCTATTAGGAAAAACCTAGATTGAGAAAGATTAGATACGAAGGAAACAAGAAGAGGAGGATCTAGAACAGAAAAATAAAGAACTAAGAGATTTCATGGCTAGGAGAATAGCGCACTTACTGGGAGAATAAGAGAACCAATCAAAGCTACTAAGGACCAAAGATATGGATGTCAAAGTTGAAAGGACATAAGAAGACTAAAGGCACGTGTTTGTACAAGAGAGAAGAGAACCTACCTCGGAAAGAGAAGAAGTATTACCCTTGAATCCTATGAAATACCATCAAAAGTGCGAAGTTACTATGCCAAGAGAAGATAAGAATCAAAATGGGAAGAGGAACCCAATAACTCAGATTACAGGAAAAAGGCTAGAAAGCTCGGCAAGAATAAAACAAATTTAGAAAAATTACAAGAAGCTCCAGAAATAACTTCGCAGAAGGAAAGTTTCCAGAATTTGAACTTCGTCGAAATATCAGTACAACATAGAATGACACTTCGCCATGACGGAGCAATATAACCGTTGGAGGCATTATGACCATTAGACTAATGATCCCAAATAGTTATAAGAGTAGTTATGGAACAAAATCTCTCCATTAGACCATTAGGACCTTGCCATAATGAATGGAATTGCATTGAATAAAGATTTGCAACCCATTGAAAGAAACCGTTACAACAATCTTTATTTATCCCATTGAGCATTGCATTGAGAACACTTTTGCCAGTTGTGATTATCCAAGCCCACAGATAACTATTTGATTTCACACAGTGATCATTGATACCTCACCATTTATTCTATTACAGTGAGTATTGTTCATTGACCTGAGATATCCAATCTCAAGTGTGCATGTCGGACAAAATTAGCGCAACAAAAAAAGCTGTCGAAGAGATTATAATAGATCTCATGGTCGAGAAGGAGATGTACGCATGCATCCAAGCCTCATCGATGCGAGGAGTGCAAGCCTCCCCATTTTCTTCTCATGGATTCAGACCATCCCGAGATACGACCGAGAAAAGAACCAAGCATCCAAATGACTTGGCGAATGCGAAGTTAATCTCATCTATCCTTCTCGATTACATCCCACCCCTAGCCGGTGTGGTGAGTCATGACAGTGTCCTGAGGGACTTCAACTACAAATTCATCAATGCGTACCTTTCAAAGGGAATACAAGAAGTCATATCGTAGTTGGAGAGGATTCCAATCTTGAAGATCAGTGACTATAATCTGGGAGACCATAAGAGCTATGGAATGCTCGCACCTCACAAGTATCTGAACAAGATGAAGGGGAAAAAGTCAAAGATCATCCCTCAACCATGGACCATGGACATCGCGAGGTCCACTATATTGAACATGATGAAGATACCACATTTTGGAAGACACCAGGAGGTTAACGCTTGCGTTAATCTCCTGTTGTCGTGCTTCCATGGCTGGTATCTATGGTTAGACAGAGACATCATCATCGATCCAGTGTCGGTCCATAGGATCACTGGATTGAGCATGCAGGGACCAGACCCACAAGAATTTTATTCAGGGAGGGCTACAGACTGTTCCCTAGCACAGAGGATTAAAGGCACCTACGATGATGTAGAGAAGGGGACGCGATGCTACAAGGTAGCCTCCATTCAAAATGGCGCAGTGTGCCTTGCTTGTTAGTTTATTGCTGGTAAGCTAGTTTGAAATAACAGACCCATGCAGGTCATAGGGTTTGTCATTGACCTCGTTGGAAAATGCGTGGAAGGACTACAGATGAACTGGGCTAGTTACTTAGTCAACAAGCTAGAATTGGATTTCCGCGAAGCTCAGGATCAGGGCCATGAGTTCCATTTTAGCTGGCTATTGATCCTCGTCATGTTTACTGCTTGGGAGATGCGAAAAGGTGCGACCTTCCCTGACATTGAGTCATTTGAGCTACTTGCTGTGAAGTTCACCACACTCTGGTATTCAAGTGACATAAGGAAACAATGGCAGTCGAACACAATATTCCATACCTACTACCTACAATTGAAGAGGGCCATTGAGTCTTTCCCTCGTATGACGCTGAACACCCTGGACAGGTTCCGACTCCTTATGAAGTTTCGTGCAGATAGGAACTTTATTTATATTACCGTGCATGCAAATGAAAGTAAAGAAGAGATTTAGTCCTACTACAAGATCACAAAGGAGGACCTAGAAGAAATAACTAAGGAATGGCCCATGGAGTTCCTTATACCAGTCGACCAGGCAACACTTTTTGATCCCAACCTCATTGGAAGTATGGTGGTTACTCGCGAAGAGTATGATGCACCCAATAGTAGAATAAACAAAAAGAAGGAAGATTTACATGAAATACACAGTACTTTAGAAGAGGCTACATTTGATTTACCTAGTGGAGGAGGTGATGATGAAGTGGAAAAAGAAGAGAAAGAAGGGGAAGAATACTAGCAGAAGGAGGGTGAAGTAACACCACCTAGGAACCCCCTTGAAGAGGTAGAGACATCCAAGAAAATAAAGGTTTCCCTAATGAAACCTACATCGTGGAAGAAGTCCAAAGCGAGTAAGCCAAAGCTGCAGACTATGCTCACGGTTAATGACTTTGACTTCATTATAGCAGCTGTATTAGATGCCTCAAAATATATTTTGTAGAGAACTGAAGAAAAATAAGAAGCCTTGTATGATAGAATTGAGACAGTGCTATGAGGTGTATAGGAATCCCTTCACTCCATCCATGTAGTGTCCAATGCACCCCCACCATCAGATGAAATGAAGTTGGGAGATGAGCCTGCCCAACTCTGCAGAATAGTTGATGTGACCGAAGCTCACCTTCGTCGCATGCAGGAAGAAAAAGAACATGCCACAATGGCCTTGAAGCAAGCACAAGATAAAATCATAGAGAAATACCAACAGTAGGAGAATGAAGACCTCCAAACCAAGTTTGAATAGGATAGAGTTTAGATCCAACAGGAGAACAAACAACTGCTCGCAAAGCATATTGGAGTTAAAGAAGTAGTCCACAGAGCACTTTGCTCTGTGACAGGCTTAGAGAAAATGGAGGAAGTCCAAGTGGAGAATCAAGTGAAAAATCTTGCTGAAGCCATTCAACAACTTCAACAGAGAGTCTCATAACTAGAGCTACAAACAGTGCCAAGCACTCCACAGGAAGTGAGAGACCAGAGAGAAGCAACTGCCCGAAGTGCAGTTGAAAGGATCAAAGCATTAGCCATGGAATGTAAACAACTAAGCAGTCTCAATGCATAGACTTATGAGCGCCTTACTGAGTATCATGAACTGAAGACATTGGAGTCATAGCTCTAGGAAGAAAAACAACAAGAAACAGTAGTACAAGTGCAATTGAAACTCATGTCAGTAGTTGAGAGGATGAAAAGATCCCAAGAATAGTGCACAACTCAACAACATGTCCATGCCATACAAAGCAAAGTAATGGAAGTGACTCAGAAGCTCTAGCCAGTTCAAGATGCAGCTTGCCTACTTTTTGAAGAGATTGAAGGCCAAGGAGAAAAGATAGAACAAGTAGTCACTTTAGTAGAACATCACTTAGAGGGACCTGTGAACAAGGTAATTATTCAAGAGTTCATCAAGTAGGAGGCCTTGGCGAAGCAACAGGTCGAAGCAGCTCAATCCAAGATTGAGTATTTTGAGGCAGAGTTACCCATATCAGAGTGACTCAGGACAAGTTACAGGTGAGTGTTGGGGGCCTATTGGCCCTTAATAAATTTTTTGAGATCCTTGGTCATGTTTTACCCCTTTTGGGACTTTGATAGGCTGGTCGAAGACAGAGCACAAGTTGAAGCGGAGATTGCGGGATCTCGACCCCCTTTTAAGGCATTTTTGGGATTAGGGTTTATGTAAAGGGTATGGGATGTCGACCCATGGGTTTACCCATGTTTAGGCCCATTTTTTAATGTATAAATAGAAAGTTAGGCGATGTAAGTGGAAGAGAGAAAGTGAAGTCTAATGTGCTAAGTGTGAATAGTAGTGGATTCTTTGTGCATACTATGTGTTGAGACTTGTAGAGCTAAGTGAAAGTGATTGTAAGAGGCCTATGTATAGATTGTGTAAGAAGGCTTTGTGCTTTGACCTAACTCGGGGAAGGAGTATCTGGCGAGGTGCACAGATCTCATGTCCTATGTGGAGTAGGGTTATTGGGATATGTGCTTGTATAATATTGACAGAAGACAATAAAGAAGAGAAGAGTTGGTGGACGTAGCCCCACACTGGGGTGAACCACGTATATCCTAGGTTATGGTTTCTTTGTGCATTATAGTTGTTATATTTTTTTATGTGATTAATGCTTAGTGAAATAATATATTCTTAGATGAATATGATAGCTTAGTTCCTAATGATGTGAATAAGATGCTAGATCTGATCTGCTTCCTTATGTTAGGTGCTTGGATGTGTTAGATCTGGTTGAATACTACGTTGCTTTGTAATTAGGGTTTTATCTGTGAAGTAAATACTGGTTGAATACTAATGAATTCTACCTGCTAAGTTATTTGTTAGAGTATTGTAATCATAGATCTGTGTCCTAGCTAAGGTTGTAGACACTGGAGTCCTGCAACCACCCCTGCCTCTACCTCGGGTGACACTTCATCTGCTTCACAGGTGTTGTTGAAAGGGTTGGTAGTTAGGGTTTTGTTGGTGCATTGTTGAAAGGGTCGGTATTTAGGGTTTTGTTGGTGTGTTGTTGAAGCATTGAACCTTGGGTCTGCCCATGTGCCAACAATCGGGGAAAATATAGAGAGAAGTGGGTCAAGTTTTAGAAAGCATTATGGTAGTTTTTTTTTGTCTCCCTTGAACATGGTACATGTTTTCATCTTTTCTTACAGTTGGGTATTCTTATTTTATCTGATTCATACTAATCCTATGAGTCATCATAATCCTTTGGCTCACCCGAAGAGTGCCTCAATTATCATCGCATTATGTTTTGGTCTATCTCTCATTACGTCAATTATGCCAAGTATTTTGTTGTGCCTCATAATGTTCAAGGGAAATTTTAACCCAAATCAACTACTCTGTAGTATTACCAAACTTCATCCTCATGTCATTCTATGCTCATTTAATCCATCATATTACATCACTTTCATGTATCAGTTTCATTTCGATGATGGGGGAAACATCCTAGGCCTCCTTCAATGAGTCTATTCTTGTCAAATTTAACACATTATCCAGGAATTAGGCTTAGAAACCAGTTGGTACCTTGGAACCTACATGCCTCAATGGTAGGTCTCCTCACCTTCGACATTAGGTTTACAATATTGACCTTTGATCGAATCATTCCAGGAATGTTTGACTTCATCTCATTTATTCACATTCGTTGGGATGTACTAGGGTACCTTGGGAGTCATTGTCATCATTGGTGATTTCCCTCGCACTTGTTAATGGTATACATCAATGAATAGTAATCAAGTGGTTTCTACCATGTTCGACATCAATATATATATTCACATGGCTAGAATTGTACTATTTTAGGATCGAGATGAAGACCCCGTGAAATCCTCAAGCACCCAGGTTGCGATGGAGATTATTTGAGTACTTAGAAGATTCCAGTATATTCATCTTACTGGAGATATTATGGATATGTATAATGTCACATAGATCCACTTTGTATTGGTTCGTGGCTATGTTTTTTCATATCATATCTCTAATGTGTATTCTTTCGTGGCTACGACATGATTGAGTCATGGAGATATGGATCCACATTGTATCTTTGGTTGCCATATCCTTAGTCAGTGCTTTCATGGATATTTATTGTATTGGTCGATGACCATACTTTGATTCATTTTATTCCAAGCATGGGTATTCCTACCTTGGGGATGATACATATATACTAATTGATGTTTGTTTTCATCCTCCGTCCAACTCTTCTATTCCAACACCCTCACATACATATTTTTGTAAAGTGTTTCGACCATCATCATTCCTTTTGACTTACCACTTTAGGGGGAATCTATTACACACCTAAGTGTTTGACTATCAAATGTCACACTTAAGTGTCATAAGTATCACAAGTGTCACACTACCAAATGTCACACTTAAATTTTGCATCTGTTATACACCTGAGTGTTGCAAATTTGTCACCATGAGAAAACATTTGACATACTCCCTAGATATATTGAATAAGAAACCTATCAGTTGGAGGATCAAACACCATATTTCTCCTTGAGATTTTTTCCTTAATTGAGCTTCATGGCCCCCATTCCCATATAGAAGGATGGATAAAACTGTGATCATCGCTTCCCCATAGTGTCTTAAGGAGCAACAATCTCTTGTTCATCACCCTTGTTCAAAGGATGGAGAAGTGAGGATAACCAACGTAAAAAGGTAATCCATCCATCCTTATCACTCTAATTTTTGAAATACGTCTAGGGGGGAAGTGCTACACCATTTGTTTTCCTTCTGTCTTGGATCAAAGAGGGGTATTGATCCAAGGGGGATTTCACCTATCTGTAGGGTGAACTTTACCAAAACACTTGTGTATGTGAAGGATGAGGATAGTCAAGCTTCGATTTTAACATGAGGTCAAATAAATGGCTTCCCTTTATGGTTAACATTATATTCATTGTACTTTAACTTCCAAAGGGAGGCCATTCTTGACTGGGAACAGGTGATATCAGATGAATTTTTTCTTCAGTTAGGTAATTACTTAAGGGTTCAAAGTTTTTATATGGCTGCATATCTAGTGTTCTCAACTGTTTAATTCAATTTATTTGATAGTCTCCCTATTAAAGAAAATTTAAATACAAAGAAGGAACTAGTCCAACTTTGGAACCCCGTGCTATATAAATGTAAATAAAGATTCAATTTTATATTGTTCAAGATGGTTTTGTTAAATAGTACAAAGTTTAATAATTTAGGTTATATATATGAATATGTTTTCCAATAGTCTTGTACACACGATTTGTATATAGAGTTGTCAATATATAATTACAACATTTGTTGACTCAATTGGTTTTTTCAGCTCTTTGACCACTTCTATTGTTAGTTCTATTTTAAATATTGTTTTTTTTGTGCGGGCAACCTTTTCTTTTACATATATCCTCTTTGTTATATTTTTAAATAGAAAAATGGGAAATTTCTCTATTTTCAATTGTTTTTCCAGTGAACCGAAGAATTTCCATATGTCTTGAACAACTACAGTTGATACCTAAAGACTGTAGTTTTCATATGGCTACACCTAAGATGTAACAACATTTAAACAAAAAAAAATTGACAACGACAAAACACACTATTTCATTTTCATCCTCTATGTTTCCATATTTTATATGCAAACTGTACTGCAATCCAACTTTCCTATCCAACATGACGACAACTCCAATGAATAACTCTTCAATTTTATGAATACCTATATGTCACAATCTTAGGATCTTATGACATCGTGATCGGTATGGACTGGTTGGAATCGCATGATGCAATACTCAATTGTAAGACAAATTGGTTGAGTTTGACTAATGACGAGGGAAAAATATGAGTGATTGTAGGAAGAAGCCAGGGAGTTTCCTTGAGGTTCATTTCTTCCCTACAACTACAGAAGAGAATGCACAAAAGATGCACGCTATATGAAATATTAGCACTAAATGAAAAAGGTTGAGGTGGAAGGATTAGAAAACCTTCTGGTTGTACGAGAGTTTGCTGACATGTTTCCATAAGAGTTACCAGGTTTTCCGCTCAAAAGAGAGTTGGAGTTTATGATCGAATCGAAACATGGAACTGAACCGATAGCAAGAGAGACTTATTAGATGTCAACACCTGAGTTACAGGTGTTGAAAATGAAACTAAAGGAGTTTTTGGACTTGATACTTATACGTCCAAGTGTGTCACCTTGAGGTGCCACTGTTATTTTCATAAGAAAGAAGGATGGGTTGTGGAGACTTTGTATTGACTACCTTTAATTGAAAAAGGATATGATCAAGAACTATTGGCCCTTGACCAAGTTTTGGGAGATCCTTGGTCAAGTTTGACCTATTTTGGGACTTCGATAGCATGTCGAAGGAGGAGCACAAGATGAAGCAGAGATCGAGGGATCTCGGTCCATTTTTGGGTCCTTTTTTGGATTTGGGATTATGTAATGGGTATGGGATGTTAGCCCATGGGTTTACCCATGTTTAGGACTATTTTTTAAAGTATAAATAGATGTCTAGGCAATGTAAGAAAAAGGTAGTTATGAATGTCTAAGTGCTAGATCTATGTGATTGAAGGATTGTAAGTGCTCTGTGCATATTGTGTGAGACTTGCAGAGCTATGTGCAAGTAATTGTAAGAATATTTGGTGCTTACCCTAGCTCGAAGAAGGAGGATCTGGTGGACTACACACAAATCTCTTGTCTTCTGCGGAGTAGGATTTTTCTATGTGCCTATTAGAAGATTGATAAAGATAATAAAGAAGATGAGTTGGTGGATGTAGCCACAGGGTGGGGGTGAACCACGTATATGCTGTGTTGCTCTGCTTTGTGCAATGTGTTGATGTGTTTATGTATTTACTTGCTAAGTGATTTGATATAGATAGATAGATCTATTTATGCTTTGTGCTAATGATGTATATGGATGTTAGATCTAACTTATATGAATGTGATAGTGCCTGAATCTGTTAGATCTAACCTACTTCTCTATGATAAGTGCTTAGATACATCAGATCTGAATGAATGATGCGATGCTCTATTTTATCTACAGAGTAGATAATGGTTAAATATTGATGAATTGTCGGTGCTAAGTGCTATGTTAAATATTACAATCACAGATATATGTCCCAACTAAGGTTGCATACACCTGAGTCTTACAACCACCCCTACCTCTACCTGGGGTGAGACTTCATCTGCTTCACAGGTGTTGTTGAAAGGGCCGGTAGTTAGGGTTTTGTTGGTGCGATGTTGTAGCGTTGAACCCTGGGTCTTCCCCTGTGGCGACAAATCATTCCGTTGTCGAGACCTAACACTGTGATTGCTGGGAAATGAGGAAGAAGAATCTTTGTGCAAAGATTTGACCTGAAACTGTGATTGATGGGAACTAAGGAAGAAGAAGCTTTGTGAAAAAATCCGACCTAAAATTGTGAAAGCTCTGTGCGTAGATCTGTCGCTCTAGTGTACAGTACTTTACTTAGTTTGAGAAGCTCTATGCTAAAGAAAATAAGTCTGATTAGAAGAAAAGAGGTAAGATCTGAAAGCTTTGTGCTCTGAGGAAGGTAAGAGTGATAATTTTTTAATAAAAGAAGTAATATCTGCAAGCTCTGTGCTTTGATAAAGGTAAGAATATTGAAAATTTCTATATTTGAAAGCTTTGTACTTTGTAGAAGTAAGATATGTGGAAATTTTTGTTTCAAAAGTATGGATCTAGGTATGTTTGATAGATTTTGTCATAACTTGAAAACTAGGGCACTAATAGATGAAAGAAGGTTTGATATGCGTAGATATGATAAGAATAGTGAGAGATATGTTATACCTATGCATAGAAATAATGTTTGGACTAACAAGTGGATGCAAGATCCTAGAAAGAAATGTTTGCAGGTTAGCTACCGTGATTCTAGTGCGCAGTATAAGAAATGATGGGGATCATTTAAAAGAAAGAGAGGAATAACCCTATGTTATAGTTGCAAAAAACTGGGACATCTCGCTAAGGAATGCCCTAGGAGAAGACTTAGTTGTCTTTGTTGCAAAGCTATGGAACATGAAGTATTGGATTTCCCTAGAATGATTGCTAAGCTTGAAGGAATGAAAATGAGACAAGAAAACCCTAAGGAAGATCCAGAAACCATGATTATGGCAGAACCCCAGAAAGAATCAGAGAAAGAATTTCTATAGATACAAGAAATCCTGAATGACCATCGACATTTCATCTTATCAGAGATATTTAAAGAAAAATAATGCCTTGAAGCAAGAATAGGAGACTTCGACATTGAATATGTTCTAGATGAGGAAACACAGGTGAATATCATGACCGAACAAACTTGGGAACTTTTAGGGAAGCCTTCTATGACTCCTTCATTGGGAGGGATAGGTCTATTTAGAGGAAATTTGATAAACATATGTGGAAATATCACCCAGATATATATGAATGCCAATGGAACTTCGACAGAGGAGTATTTTGAGATTATTAAATTTATTGAGAACAACGCCGCATTTACCATGTTACTAGGAAAACCTTGGTGTTGGCCCTTGACCAAGTTTTTGGAGATACTTGGTCATGTTTGACCATTTTTGGGACTTCGATAGCCTACTAAAGATGGAGCACCAGATGAAGCAGAGATTGCGGAATCTCGACCCACTTTTAAGTCCCTTTTGAGTTTTTGGGAATATGTAATGGGAAAGGGATGTCATCTTGTGGGTTTACCCATGCTTAGGCCCAATTTTGTAATGTATAAATAGATATATAAGCATCTATCAGAAGATATAGAAATATATGTGATGAAATCTAAGTGCTAATAGATTTTGTAAGTGCTCTGTGCATAATTGTAAGAGGCTTGCAGAGCTAAGTGCAAGTCATTGTAAGGAGTTGTGGAAGGCTTTGTGTTGTAGTGCAAGGAAGAAAGATCTAGCGAGATGCACAAATATTCTATCCTATGCGAAGAAGGTTTTTGGTGGCTCTGTGCTGTAACCGATTGAAGACACTAATAAAGAAGAAGAGTTGGTGGACGTAGCCCCAGGGTGGGGGTGAACCACGTAAATCTGTGTGTTATTATTTGTGCTTCGATTTGATGTGTCTTTCCCTTCTTTTGCTAAGTGCTTTGATATACTTAGATATATCTACTTATTCTTTTTTCTTCTTATAGGTGTGTGAATGTTAGATCTGACATGTATGAAGGTGCTTAGTGCTAATCTACCGGATCTGATCTGTTTTATTGTTGCTAAGTGCTGAAATACCTTAGATCTAAGTAAATATTGCGATGCTTTGTGCTAACTGCGAAGTATAATACGGGATGAATATTGATGAATGATCGATGATAAGTTCTCTGTAAGCAATATAATCACAAATCTGTGTCCCAACTAAAGTTGTAGACACCTGAGTCTTGAAACCACCCCTACCTCTACCTCGGGTGAGACTTCATTTGCTTTGCAGGTGTTGTCGAAAGGGTCAATAGTTAGGGTTTTGTTGGTGTGTTGTTGTAGGGTTGAACCCTGGGTTTTCCCTTGTACCAACAAATGGTTCTGCTGTCAGGACCTGAAATTGTGATTGCCGGGAACTAAAGAAGAGGAAGCTTTATGCAAAGATTCGATCTGAAACCATGGAAGCTCTGTGCATAGATCTATTTCCCTAGTGTGCAACATCTTAGTTGACCTTTGAAGCTTTGTGCCAAGAAAGAAATATTAGATCTGTAAGAAAATAGGTTGATACTGAAGAAAAGAAGAAAGATCTGAACGCTTTATGCTCTAAGAAAGGTAAAGTGGAATTTTCTGATTAAAAGAGGTAAGATATGTAAGCTTTGTGCTCTAATAAAGGTAATAATAGTTAAAAGTTCTAGATTTGAAAGCTTTGTACTCTGTAAAAGTAAGATAAGTGGAAATTTTTGTTTCTAAAGCATGGATCTAGGTATGTTTGATAGATTCCATCCTAGCTTAAAAAATAGGGTATTAATAGATGAAAGAAGGTTTGATATGAATAGATATGATAAGAATAGTGATAGATATGTCATACCTATGCATAGAAAGAATGTTTGGACTAAAAAATGGATGCAAGATCCTAGAAATAATTTGTTGTAGGTTAGCTACCATGATCCTAGTGCGCAGTACAAAAGGGGCTGGGGATCATTGAAAAGAAAGAGAGGATTAACCCTCTGTTACAGTTGCAGAAAACTGGGACATTTGGCTAAGGAATACCCTGGTGGAAGGCCTAGTTGTCTATGTTGTAAATCTCTAGACCATGAAGTATTGGATTACCCCAGAATGATTGCTAAGGTTGAAGGAATGAATCTGAACCAAGAGGCAGATCCAGAAATAGAAGAACCCCAGAAAGAATCAACGAAAGTATTGCTACAGATGAAAGAAACCTTGAATGACCACTGACATGTTAGGTTATCAGAGATATTTAAAGAAAAATAATGCATCAAAGTAAGAATAGGGGACTTTGACATTGATTGTGTTCTGGATAAGGAAACATAGATAAATATCATGACAGAGAGAACTTGGGAAGCTATAGGGAGGCCTAATATGATTCCTTCATTAGGAGGAATAGGACTATTTAGAGGAAAATTGGTAAACCTATGTGGAAAGCTCACTTAGATATCTATCAATGCCAATGGAACTTCAACCAAAGAAGATTTTGAGATTATTAAATTTATTGAGGACAATGCCCCGTTTACCATGTTACTAGGAAAACAATAGATTGATAGAGATCAATCTAGAAGAAAGGAAGAAGAAGATGTTTTGGAACAACAGAAACAAGAGTTACAAGAATTCATGACCAGAAGGATCGCATAGTTGATTGAAGAACATGAGAACAAATCGAAGCTATTTTGCACTAGAAACCCTGATGTCAAAGCTACAAGAACATTGGAAGACTCCCAGAAGACTAAAGTAACTATCCTAGACAAAGAAGAAATATTACCCCTGAGTCCTAGGAAAGAACCTCAACAACGCGCAGTGACTATGCTAAAACAAGATAGGAATCGGAACAAAAAAAGACAGACTGAGTTGAAGATTACTGGAAAGAAGGCTAGAAATATAAGTAAGAAGAGGGATAAGATTGAAAAGTTACAGAAGGCTCTAGAGGGGGCATCATAGAAAGAAAACTTGTAGAATGGGAGCTTCATCGGGATATCAGAACAATGACATAGGTCACTTTGTCGTGGCGAAGCAATATAGCCGTTGAGGACGATATATCCATTCAACTGATGCTCCAAAGTGATGGAAAAACATTTATGGATCACCACCTGACCGTTGGACTATGCCATAATGGACAGAACAAGAGTTAATGAAACCTCATACCCATTGCAAGCAATCCATTGCTGAGTTTCCTATTTACCCTGTTGCGCCATGCACAAAGAACACTTTTTCCAAATCGAGAATTTGAGCTCGCAACCTTGGTTAAGATTGCCCAGTGATCATTATGCCCTTAGTTTCCATATTATTACCATGTCTACATTACTTTTTGAACCTGATATTATTAACCCTGAGCACGTATGTTTGAAGATCTTAGTGCACTTGAAGAATATGTGAAGGAAGTACTCATTAATCTCAGGACTGAGAAAGTCATGTCAGAAAGAAGGATGTTTGCAGGTGTGAAAGAATCATCGACAAGATGATTCCAAGCTTCTCCATCGACTGCTCGTGGAGTAGGAACTTCCAGAATCACAGCAGAGACGAGAACGAAGCATAGAGATGATCTCACGAATGCTAGGTTGATTCCAAGCATCTTACCTGCATATATCCCTCCTTTGAGTAGCACAGTGAACAGAGATAGGTGCCTAGAGATTTTGAATATCCCTTGGTCACTGTGTACCTCCCAAAAGGGATACGTGTAGTTTGCAAAGACCAGGATAAGATAGTAGCATTGAAGTTTAGTGACTTCAATCTTGGAGACCGTAAATCTTACAGTATGCTCGCCCCACATAAGTATTTGACTAGGACGAAAGGAAAGAATTCAAAGATTATCCCCCAGCCTTGGACCCATAACCTTGCGCAGTCTACCCTACTTAATGTTATGAATATCCCACACTTCGGACGACATAAAGAAGTGAATGCATGTGTTAATTTGTTTTTATCCTATTACCATGGAGGATATTTATGGCTGAACCAACGTATCACAGTGGATCTGACCTTGATCCATCGAATCACTAGGTTGAGCATGCAAGGCCCTGACCCACATGATTTTTACCCTGAAAAGACCACATATAGAGCATTAGCGCAGAATATTAAAGAAATGTATGGTGATGTTGAGAAATGAATACGAGGCTACAAGGAAGCCTCTATCCAGAACGACATGGTGTACATAGCCTGTCAACTAATTGCTGGGAAATTAGTTCAAAAGAACCAGCCCACCCAAGTGACCGTATTCATAGTCGACCTCGTAGGGAAGTGCGCGGAGGGTGTACAAATGAATTGGGCATAATACATTGTAAACCAGCTAGAGCTTGATTGCAGGGAAGTGCAGGACCAAGGGTATGAGTTCCATTTCAACTGTCTTCTCATATTGATCGCATTAATTGTATGGGAAATGCAGGAAGGTGTAACCTTCCCGGACATCGATCCCTTTGAACCATTGGCTGCGAAGTTCAGTACCTTGTGGTACTCAAATGACATGAACAAGCAATGGCAGTCAAATGTTGTGCTTCATTCATATTATAATCAGTTGAAAGTAGCTATCCAGGCTACACTGCACATCACTCCAAACACCCTCCACAGGTTTCGGCCCGTGATGAAGTTCAACGCAGACATACACTTTCTCTACATCATAGCGCGCGTTGACGAGCACAAGAAACAATTACATTCCTATTATAAATTAACAGAAGAAGATATGGAGGAGATCACAAAGGAATGATCAGCGGACCTCCTTGTTCCAGCTGACCCTGCGGAGATATCTGATGTAGACAGTTTAGAAAGTGCGTAGGATATACCCAGACCTAGCATGCAATAGAAGATCAATGAAGCGCAAGACTTAAGCAGTGCCTCGGTGAAGACTGTGTCCATCATGCCAGAGAAAGAGGGTGATGGTGAAGAGTTAGAATAAGTCAAACATAAGCACAAAGATGAAGCAAATATTTTGAAGAAGAGGAAGGATTCACCTCAGAAACCTTCTTCCCGGAAGAAGTCCAAATCTCCCATTGACTAAGTTTCAAACCACATTGACCCTAGACAACTTCAAATTCATTGTCGCAGCTCTGAATGATGCTATGATGGAGATAGTAGAGAAGAAAGAGACTAAACAAGAGGAGATGTATAGTCAGATCGAGATAGAGCTCCAAGGAGTGCAACAGGCACTTCAGTCGAAGCGCATAGTCTCCACTGCACCCCTGTCAATTGGAACACTAGAAGTAGGAGATGAGCCAACTCAACTCCACCAAATTGTGGATTCATTCAAGTCTCATCTTTGAAAAGCACAAGATGAAGTAGAGCAAGACAATCAGGCTTTAACATGGGTATAGGGAGTTCTTATGGAGCAGTGTAGCACATCAGAACAAGAAAAGATTGCTCTCCAAGCAAAATGGGATGTAGAGAAAGCAGAGTTACAACAAAAAAAGAAACAGTTGCTCCCAAAGAAACTCAAGATAAAGGAACTGGTCAACAAATAACTTTTCTTTGTGACTGTTATCGAAGTACAGACAGAAGAACGGGTTCCACAGAAGGTGGCACAACTGGAAGAAGTAATCCAAAATCTCTAGTAGCGCATTGTAGATCTAGATCTTCACACAGTACCTGAGACCTCGCAGGAGATCAAATACCAAAGATAAATAACTGCCCGCAATGTAGTTGACAGACTGAAATATCTTTCCTTGGAGTGCAAGTAGTTGAGTAGCCACAACGCCCAGACATATGAGAACCTCACTAAGAACCCAGATTTATATAAATTGGAGTCGCAGCTCTAGGAGGTGAAGTATGAAGCTGAAAAGCTACAAACATAGCTGAAGGCCCTATCACCCATAAAAAGAATGAAGAGATCCCATGAGAAGCGCACATCCCAACATCATATCCATATGATCTAGAGCAAAGTGATGGACGTGACTCAATGAATTCAATCGGTGCAAGATAATGCATGTCAGTTGTTCACAGAGGTTGAAATCCAAGGAGCAGAGCTAGAACAGGTTGTGAGTACAACAAAACAACACCTAGAGGGACCCCTCAATGATGCACTCATCCAGGAGTTTTCAGAGAAAGAGGTCATAGCACAACAATAGGTTGAAGCAGCTCGATCCAAGCTCGAGGCATTTGAGGCAGAATTGATCAAACCAGAGTGACTCGGGACGAGTCACATGTGAGTGTTGGGGGCCTGTTGGCCCTTGATCAAGTTTGGGGAGATACTTGATCATGTTTGACCATTTTTGGGACTTCGATAGCCTGTCGAAGATGGAGCACCAGATGAAGCGGATATTGTGGAATCTTGGCCCACTTTCGAGTCCCTCTTGGGTTTTTGGGAATATGTAATGGGAAAGGGATGTCGGCCCGTGGGTTTACCCATGCTTAGGCCTACTTTTGTAATGTATAAATAGATATCTAGGCATCTATCGAAAGATATAGAAATGTATGTGATGCAAGCTAAGTGCTAATAGATTTTGTAAGTGCTCTGTGCATAATTGTAAGAGGCTTGTAGAGATAAGTGCAGGTTGTTGTAAGGAGTTGTGGAAGGCTTTGTGATGTAGCATAAGGAAGAAGGATCTAGTGAGCTACGCAAATCTTCTGTCCTATGCAAAGAAGGTTTTTGGTGGCTTTGTGCTGTAACCAATTGAAGATACTAATAAAGAAGAAGAGTTGGTGGACGTAGCCCCAGGGTGGGGGTGAACCATGTAAATCTCTGTGTTATGCTTTGTGATTCGATTTGATGTGTTTATCCCTTCTTTTTCTGAGTGCTTTGATATATTTAGATAGATCTACTTATGTGTTGTGCTTCTTAGAGGTATGTGAATGTTAGATCTGTGTTAAGAACCAAATATCAATATAGAATAGAAAAACCTCAAAAAAAGTACTCAACGCCTTGAAAAGGAGATAATTTCAGATAATAAGCCTCTTTGAGGGGGCAACCTCCTTTTACCTCACTTAAATGTTAAAGTACAATATGATTCAAAATGAAAATGTCTCCTTGGTATATATAGGAGACTAGGAGGTATAATTACAACTAATGGCCTAAAGCCGACATAAATAAAATAAC
>JZKD02S0259396.1:152414-184330 GCA_000966675.3 Picea glauca
TATATATATATATATATATATATATATATATAATTCTGAAATTAGTTTCATTTCAAGGGCTGGATTGAGGGATGGATCAGGGGCCAGATCAAGGGTTGGATCATGTTTCAGATTAATTTCCGTATGAAAAACATCTCTCAAAATTTACAATTTAATAAACATGTTCGTGTCTGGTTCACCCATTTCTAGTTAATTGTTTTTGAATTGATTTTCCACATTTTAAAATAGTGGTAACATCGTAGAGTTAACACCAAGAAGGGTGAGTTGAATTTGTTGATTGGATGGATGTATACATGTTCACTCACCTATTACCTGTCCCTGTCACTTCTTGACATACCCTGCATCAATTATTGTCCCTTCCTCTAAGCTATACAATTAATAAAAATAATTTTTGCTGCACTTAAAATTAATTTAAATTTTTAGAAATTAAGTGTTGGATGGAGGACTAGATTAAGTGTCATATGGAGGACTAGATTAAGTTCCAGATGGAGGACCGGATGGAGGGCCAGATTGAGGTCTAGAACGAATTTCAGATTTTTCTACACATCAGATATGGGGCTGGGATAGATTCGAGAACTCCTTCTTGTTCCTTACTTTGGATTTGTGATTTGGCCTTTGAATATTAATTATCTTTGGTCAATTAAGATTGGTCTTCCTAAAAATTTAAACGGATTATAAGTTATCATGCAAATGCTTATTTATGGTTTAATAAGACTTGATTTTCTTAATTCTTAAATGGATACGTAGGTAGTTGACTTCTATCTATTACTTATTACGGTTGGTCTTCCGTTAACTCCTCTAATGAATTTTTAAGATAACAGTTGCATTCTTACGTATGGTTGAAATATGATTTAGTATTCCTTAATAACTTTGAATGAAATTGTAAGTTGACATTGGATTCTTACATTATTGTTGGGTCTTACCTTGGTTCTTTTAATTGGGTTATAAGTCAACATCAGGTTCTTTATTTTTATTGTTAAAATAAAACTTGATCTTCTTTAATTGTCCTTATTTATGGATATGCAAGATAGCATATAATTTATCTGATCTCATTTTTAATTATGGGTTGACTTCTTATAGTTTTTGGCAATGGAAATGTTAGGTATTCTTGGAATATTTCCATCTTGCCTCCTATGATTGAACCCCTTAGTTCTTTTAAATGGATATGCCAACAATAGACTTCTTATTAATTGATATTATGATTGGATGCATAATGCAAGGTAGCATCTATTAGTTTTATAAATTGGATGCATAATGCAAGGTAGCATCTAAATTTAATGAAGTGCTTAAGAAGATTCATCATCTTGTGGTTCCTTGCAAATGAATATATTATTTTATCCTTTAGATTCCTGATATATATTCTTATAATATATTCCTTAATATGAAGATGCATAGTTGAGTTACACGAGACTAAGATTTATTTATGCTCCTTGGGTTATTATTCTTTATGTAAAAGCCTCTTACTCATTTACACTCAATGTTGCTTGAATATTTATTAAGTAGAGTAGATTATTATTTGCACTATGATGAATAATTGATGATTAGATGAGTTTGATGAGCTAGTTTGGATTGCAGTTTATGTTGGGATATGGGAATTAGACACCTCCTTGTTCCTCAGAATAGTAACCATCCCTAAGACCATAAGTGGTCAAAATAAATTGGATGAATCCTAGACTTGAGCGTTTCTTATTTGTCCTGGAGGTACTAACCATGCAATATAGGTTGGGTGAGTAGTTTCCTTGATAAATGTTGATTGGTTGATAATGATGTTGCTTTCATATGAACTTGGTAAATTTGCATGTATATCGATTAATGGATGATGTGTTGTTGTTAATTTTCTAATGCATTGATTGAGACATTATTAAACTATGATGATGTGTTTCTTGTGATTCTATTAATTATGTTGTGTCGATTTTAATTTACTAACACAAAAAAAAATCTACCTTTTGCACATCGCTTTTAGTTGTCGTAATAGAGGGGGCGTTACATCAACATTTCATATTTTTTATCTCCCACCGGGACATGATTTGAGAACCACCAAGTAAATAGTGTGAAACCTTGCTAAGTACAAAATCTTAGTGCTATAAGTCTACAACAAATTACAATTTTTGGTGAAACAAGACATTGTGCACCAGATGTCAAGACTGTCCTCACTTTCTCTTATTGTTGCAATATAAAAACAACTGAATGAAGTGATTTTGTTAACATATAAGTGTTAAAATATAGTACAAGTGCATGTTAACAAAACATAATCCGTGTTCCAGAGTCATGCAACTATTGCTCAAGTGAGAAAAATATATAGTACAGTTCTATGGAATATACTAGAAAAGTGCATATTACATATGTGGCTATTCTGTCAGTGGTGAGTTGGACATCCACTTTTTTTTCAAGATTTTATGTCCACAACTACAACTTATGTGCATATTGAATATTTTTTGGCAAAGTCAACAAATTATCATGGGAGACTACATGGGAATTACATAGACGTGCCAGTCCCGTGTCAAATGTAAATGGAAAATGTATTGTCTTGAAGTGCATTGACGAAGTAAAAATCATATAGCATTAAAATATATAACCGTTGAATTCAGAAAATACACATTGGATTGCAAAAATGAATCACAATTTGGATTTTTTTCATTTGAAAAGAACGATATATGCAAAGGAATTATAAATATGATTTCAGTTGAACTTCTTTTGTACAACCTCACCCCATATTTTTTCTTATGTAGAGACAATAAAGAGAAGGAAATGAAGGGAAGCATCGGTTGGCATATTGTTTGGCGTATCATTTTGCATGAAATCATATAAATATACTTTCGACCGAACTTCATTTTCACAATTCATTCCCTCAGTTCATAGTTTTGGTTATGTGGGGCCATTAAATACCACACCAATGCTAATTCAATTTTGAATAAAACCAGGTAATTTTACTATGCATATAACACACACTATCATTAAACACCACTCACTAGGAGGAAAGGAGACACATCTAGAAGAAACATGAATAAAATGTGTTTCTTATATTTAAATTTCTCGATGATCTAACTGATATATGTGTAAAACACAGTTTAGAATACTCTCATATTATTGTTGGTTTTCAAGTAATTTCAGGCCTTCGATCTATTTTTCTTGGATTTTTTTATAGTCAAAATCCTTCTTACTTCACTACTTTCAAGGTTGGACAAAGGTTTTGCAAAAATTGGTGCAAAAGTGCACATTAGTAAGAAACATGAATTTTGTGCACAAGCATTGAAAATACATAGTACTCATTTTTGTTAGCGATATTCGTCTGTCATTTCCAAAATTCCCAAGACATGCTTGCACTAAGTTCCTCCACATGTTCATACCTATACTTGGTCTACCTAAGAAAATCTATTTTTAATCCTTGTGCAATGAACACACATGGGCCATCCTGTTGCAATGCTACACTTTAGCACCTCTGCACTTCCAACAATTCTGCATCCCTAATTGTGAAAAGAGATGTGATTTGAAATATAGCTCACTAATTTATGGTAAAATGATTTACTCTGATATACCATAAAATTCCATGCATCTAGAACCACTATAAACAAAATTCCAATGCTAAATTGAATAAACCAAGTAACTATATTATACACAGAGGGACCACTATCAAACATGAAGTGAGATGCAAAATTGCGACAATGCGAGAAGAACATACAAAACCCTTCTCCACACAATATTTGAATATATACCCAGTGCTAAATAGAAAAAGAATACCCTATGTGTAGTATACACCTATGTGGGTGTATTGATGACATCACTCTTCCAATCGTACAAGAATTTATGCAACCAAATTTTCAAATGCCAAACCACAAGTGACATGAATTCTTAGCATAAGGCTCCAAAATCTAGAATCCCGCACAAGAACTAAAAAATAGAACAAGCATTTTCTCAGTCTATTTTGAATCCCCGTACAATTCACATAGATATACTTGGTGTACTGAAGACCCTCTATTTTCAAGCCTTGTGTGGAGAACCTGCACTAGAGATCCCCGTACCTTTCTATACCTCTCCAATTTCACATTTCCAATACTCCCACATATGTCATTGTGACAAGCCACAAAATTCAAAAATTAGCTCATTGATGTATAAGAAATTCATTGGCCCTCCTTTTCGAAGGAAAGGGATGCATCTAGAAATGGTGCCAAGAAAATGCAATTCTTACCTGTACACTCCTCTATCATTTTCAATTATTCTATCCCTATTCGAAAGGTAGTCAATATATGTCTAAAAGAAATTTTAGCCAATTGGCATCTTTCTCTTCACATTGGTGTACTTCCAGTTCTGCAATCTATTTTTCTTTTAAAAAATTGCTAGTCAAAAGAATTATTTAATTTTCCACTTTTTATGTTGGATAGACCTTTTGAAATAGAAGGTGCCAAAATGTACAATAATAATGGACATGAATTCTCTACACAACCAATGAAAATACATATTGTTGGTTGTTCTAGCCATATTCCTTTTCCACTACCAACCTGCACTAGAAATCGTTGCCATATGTTCATAGATATACTTGGTGCACTTAAAATACTATGATTTTTAATCCTTATGCGGAGAACCCACACCAGTCACTCTCTCGAGTTGCTACACTTTCACACTTATACATTTACAATAGTTCTACATCCTTGAGTGTGACAAGAAACATATTTTGCAATAAATACATATGATTTATCATAAAATGATTTTCTCTGATCCATGAGGAAACCACACCCATATAGAATAATTGCAAAGAAAATGTTTCTCTTATATGTACATTGCTCGATGGTTTTCTACTATTGCTATTTTTATTCAAAAGGTAGTCGATATATGTGTAAAATAAATATTGGTTGATGTCAATATTTCTATTGACCTTTACACAATGATAGATCTATAACCCATTTACCTTTCGACAATATGCAAGTAAACAAAAATATTTTTATATGATGCGCATCAAGAATATCTCATTCAACCATTTGATGTAGCATTATAGATGATACGAGAGAATCCGTTTTCTTAAACAATACACCAATTACAATGAAAAAATGAATGAAACCAAGTAAATTCACTATACATAGAGAACAAATTATTAAACATGATTCCATATGTGGAATTGTAGAAGTGTGGAAATGGAAGACATCAATTCTCTGCACAAAATTTGAATATAGACCAAGTGCTAAATAGAAAAAGCACCAACTCTGTGTATCAGACACCTATGTTGAAGTGATAATGCCATTTATTTTTCAATTGCACAAGTCTCTATGAAACCAACTATTACAACGATAGATCGTAAGTTGCATGAATTCCTAGTGCGAGTGTTGAAAATATACAATCCTCATGCACCCCACACAACTATAATTGGCGTACTTAAGATGGTATGTTTCTAATCCTTATGAAGGGAACCTACACAAGTCAGCCTCTTACACTTCAACATTTCCAATATCTTTGCATTTTTCATTGTGACAAGAGAGAAAAATAGATCACTTATTTATAATAAGTTGATTTGCTCCCATTTAGTAGAAAACATGAAACATCTAGAAGTAGTTCTAAGAAAATGTGTTTTCCATCTCTAAACTTCTCGATGCTTTTTTATTATGGCTATTTCTATTGGAAAAGTATCTGATATGTGTAAAATACATTTTATAAAATTGGCATGTTGCTCTTCTCCTTCTCGTAATCCCATGTTTGCATGTTATTTGTACAATTTGCTTGTCATGAACCTTTTTAATTGCCCACTTTTGAGGCTGGACAATCGGTGCCATATGTTCATAGTTACACTTGGTGTACTTAAGAGAGCCTTTTTTTTAAGGCTTGTGTGAAGAACCTTCATCGTGCACTCTCTTGCATTGTTACACTTCCATGCTTATGCATTTTAAATAGTTCTGCATCACTAAGTGTCACAAGTGACATAGTTTGAAATATAGATGCATGATTTATTGTAAATTTGTTTTCTTTGATTAAGGAGGAAACCACATCCATATAGAAGAATACCAAAGAAAATGTGTTGCTTATTCTTACATTTCTCGATGGTTTATGATTATTACTATTGATATTCAAAAGGTAGTCGATATATTTGTAAAATAAATTTTGGAGAATGTCAATCCTATTGTTGGCCTTGATGCAATGAAAAATATGCCACCCATTTATCTTTGCACAATATGTGAGTTAAAAAAAAACATTTTAATATGATGCACATCAAGAATATCTGATTAAACCATTTGATCCAACAATACAACTGATAAGAGAAAACTCGATTCCTCAACACTACACCAATGCCAATGCAAATATGAATGAAACCAAGTAACTACACTATGCATAGAGCACAAATTATCAAACACGATGCCATATGTAGAACTACATCAGTTCCAAGAGGGAAGACGTATCAATTCTCTAGAAAACATTTGCATATAGACCAAGTGCTAAATAGAAAAAGTGCCAACTTAGTGTTGCATACACATATCTAGAAATGTTGAAGATATTTCCTTTTCAATTGCAAAAGTATCTATGCAACAAAATATGCCAATGCCAGACCATAAGTTGCATGAATTATTAGTGAGAGCATCAAAAGTATACAATCCTTTTGTATCTCGCACAAATATACTTGGCATATATAATACAATATCTTTCTAATCCTTGTGGTGAGAACTTGCATAGGTCACCCTCCCGCAACTAAGCATCTCCAATACTTCTACATCTATCATTGTGACAAGCGATGTAATTTGAAAAATAGATCACTGATTTAGGAGAAAACAAAACACATCTAGAAGAAATACCAACCAAATTTGTTGTCTATCTATAATCTTCTCTATGGTTTTTTATTATGGCTATTCCTATTTGAAAAGTATTTGATATGTGTAAAAGACATTTGATCAAATTGGAATCCTTCTCTTATCCTTGTGTTGGTTTTAATAGTTTCCCTACTCTGATCTTACCCTACTGTCGTAAGTTGACCCAGGTTCAGATTTAACCATCTTCCAACAAAAGCCTTCTAAAACTATCGCCCCCCTAGTAAATAAGGCAGTGCAATACACAGGGTGCACTGTGCAACCTCACCCGAGATATTTCTATGGGTCGTTGTAATACCCAGAAGCTTGCAGCCTGGGAATAAGTTGGGATCTGTAATTGTACCTTGTGATCTTCATTATTTAGTCTAACATCTTAATTAATCAGTCACTCTTACTCATGCATGTGAAATATCAGATCTAGTTAGTTCCTCCATTTAGTTATATAACTTTTAATAATTAAAAACAATGGAAATGCATAATGTTCAGTCACATAACACCAGTTCTACCGTGGTTCACCCCCTCTTGGGCTACGTCCAGAAATATTTGTCTCTCAATCTCTTTTATTATGTCTCAACAATATATCGCATTGCGCGTGTTTACAGTCTTGGATATTACAATATTCATAGGCTTCTCGATCCCTGTGAGGTTGACTAGGTCGCACAAGGCTCCTCGGTCTACTATCTAACCCTTGGGATCGAGTTGCTCAAATCTTCTCCAACTACCAACTTATAAAAATTTTGCAGTTATAGCCTTTCTCATTCTTCTCTATGTCTCCCCCCTTCTTAGAACTCCTAGGTACTACTTATACATATTATTGGCTTATCATCCATTACAATATATCACAAAAGACCTAAACCTAATGTAGTTAGGTCTCCCTTCCATGTGTGCCTTGCATGCTTCCCTCACACGTGTTTCTTTTCCTTCCATATGTCTTTTCTTCCAATTCATGCTTTCCTCTCCAAAAATGGCCTTTTCCCCAAAATGGGCCTGCACCCAACATGCCCCCAACACTAACATCATGGCTCATCCCAAGTCATTGTCTAACTCTCGTGTCTACCACTGCTTGTGTCAGTGATTCATACATGTCTACTATCTGATGACACTACTCCTGAGCCTGACTGCTCTTTGTTTTCATGGCTTCGACCACTTGTCCAGTGACTGGTGGTCTTAAGATCTTCCCCCTCGTCAAGCCTATCTTTTCGAGGCATGCTTTTTCTGCAATGATTTCCATGACCAACTGTTCTGACTTTTCCTGTAAGGGATCCAATTGCATCTGTCGTTCATTTTTCTGTGCCCGTGCCACTTTTTCTTCTGCTTGAAAGTTATTCATTTATGCAATTGTCCTAATATTCTCTAGTAGTGACATTGTCCTCTATCGCTGCTTGAAATCTTCCATTGTTGCATGAAATTTATCTTTCTTTCCTTGCAGCTCTTGTAGGATCCCATCTTCTAATAGTTGGGTCCATAGCTAGCCACTTTTCTCCAGCAGTTCTGACACCCTATGTATATTCTACGTGATGTTCTCTCCAACTGATGTCGTGTCTTTCTCTCTTTTCACTCAGACTGCTGACAGAGTCATAGGTACTACGCGCTCCTCCAGTTCCGTGATCTACTCTTTATATTGTTGTAAAGTCTGTATTATCTTTTTTATCCTCTCCTATGAAGATGTTTCCTCCAATAATGTGTCATCTAAGATAACGTGAAAGACTGCATCTATCTGGGTCTCCATTTGGTTCAGTTTTCATTGCGCTATATGTTTCTTCTTCCCTTCTTGGATGGTGGCTTCCTTTAGTGTCATATTTTTGTCCTATTCTAGTTGTAGATTCATCACATCGGGCCTTGCTATGGCCTAAATCTCCTATGTGATGCTAACCTATAAATTATATAGTGCTTTTGTTGGTATCTTGGGCATCACCAAGTCTAACGTTTCGATATCATTCATGGGCTTCTACGTCATTTCCTCATCAATGAACAACATATCTAGTGTTATGATAATATTATCACTTCTCTGTACTATGATTTGTATTGTTTCTCTGATAGGTGATCCTTCTATTATTGGTGTCAGTTTGTCCTTTTTTTGTTGTTCTGCCTTGATCCTCAACTGTTCTAACACGACTTTTACCTATTGTACCTGTTCCAAAATTGAAGCTCTATGGTTTTTTTCATTTTCCCATACTTCTGACAGTCGATCTTCTACTGTCATGGCTATCAGTTCTACATCATCTTCTATCAGTGACATTTCCATTTGTTTCCTGTGGGCCTTTGTTTTCTTCCTAGCACCACTTACTTGCGTCATTGTTCTATTTCTTTGGGCATTTGGTCATTCAGATGCTTCGATCCTCTGTGTATCCATGCTAGTGTGTTTCTCAACTTCTTCATCCATAGTTATGTCTTGTGCCTATATCTTCACTTCCCCTATACTCACATGTCTTGTTGGTCCTCTTGGTGCTTGCTCTATAGCCTGTGGAACCTGTGTCGGACCACGTTGTGACATCTTTTTTGTCCTATTATTCTTCCGAATGGAGCTATTGGCCCCCTGTCCCTATTATTGTATTCTTTTGCTAGGTAGCACCATTCCTGCCTATCTACTGTGCGGGGAGTGTGTTATCTTATGTCTGGACTTGTTTTGGTGGCGTTGTGCTTGCGATCTATGGTACTTTCCACTCCTCAGGCCACTCTTGGACCTCCATGTGGATGTCCTGTGTCTGAACGCAATACTTTAGTTGAAACCACTCCTTGGTGGGGTCCTTCTTTTCCTGTAGCCACATGTTGTGGCATGATGCATGAAAATTGGCTATCTGTCCATACTCCTAGACAGTTTCTGGTGTGATCCTACATGTATCTATCACACTATTCTGAATATCGGTTAGGTATTGTGTGAACATGTCATTGTTGGATTTCTTTACCTTGGGATCTGTGGTGCTCCACAATGATTTGTAGCGCGTTGCACCACATTTTCCTATCCATGTGAGGAACATCATATATGTTGGTTCGTGCCACCCTATAAGTGAAATGAGGATGAGTAACCACGAATAGTGGAACTCAAAGCCCCAGTCTTGCACATCTTTACAATCCTCTAGGAATGATTTGAGTAGGTACGAGGCCAAGCTCATCAAGCTCCCCTTTGTGCATTGTCCCACAACTTCTACTGCTCCCATGAGCACTTCTTATTTTCGACACTTGCGAATTAATTTTCAAACGAGCAATCTGGTTGCAAACTGAGTTGCTGGATCATTGATGTCATTTGTCTTGATTCCTCTTTTCCCCCTCTCTGCACCGTACTTCACTTTAATCTCATCGAAGATGGAATTTTCTCGAGTCTTTTCATCTAGGTATTGTTTCATCTTCTCCCCATCTATGGGTATTCCTGTAATATCTATGATGAGGTCAAAATTGATCAGTATTGGCATGCCCATCCATAGGATTCCTCTGTGCACCCCTGCTAGAAACATTTTAACACATGCATTTATGTATTTTTCACGTCTAAAGTGTAGTATGTCTAAGAGATTCATGATATCTATGTTGTATAGGCCTATGATCCACTTTGCAAGCTCCAATAGTGGTGTGCCTAATGGGCCCTCTCCCCTGCTCTCTAGGTATCTCTGCACTGCCAAATCTAGGAACTTTGTGGAATTCGAAACATTGTGGTTGGAGTATTTAAGGTCGTTGACTCCTCCTGCCATGTTATCCCAAGTTCTCACTTCTTTGGGAATTTTTGGCATTACTATACTTAGCTATGCCTGGGTACGTTGTATGCCCTACATAGTGGTTTTTGTTCACAACTTCTTTTTCCCTTGTGGGGATGGTACTCCCCCCTTTTTCTCGGTTAACTTCTTTGGTTTCAGCTCCAGTCCCTACTCTGTGGATTCCATGGTCGGTTCTATTCCCTGTGGCCCTTTTCCCCTGGATGCATCAGATTCCATTTGCATCGCATCCTCTTCTAGCTGCTCGGGATACTGTGTGGATTCTTTCTCCTCCTCCACATGTAAAGTGGTTTGCAAATATTTCGATGTGTGGATTTCATCCATATCCACCATTGTCGACATCTCACTGGTTCCGCCTTGTGGTTCCCGTGTAGTACTCTAGGTGCTTCATCGAGTTCTTCTTGGTGCTCCAACCCACAATGGTGACATGGTGGTTATATTCAAATGACAAGCTCTCAATTTGTTGGTTAGTAGCACAATTTCACACTTCTATCATTCTTCCACTCGACTTGGTGTTTTTCTCATTAGCCAAAATCACAATGGGTTAGTTTTCCTCCCTCTTTCTGACTTTATATCGTGTTGGGGAAATGACAGTTGTGTCACACTAATACTTGTCTCTTTTTCCCCTTTTCATTATTCTTCCTGGACATAGTACCTTTTTAATCATTTAACCGACCTTCTGCACATCGTTTTTTTTGAACATTGATTTTTTTGCAACCCCCCATTCCATTTTCCCAGTCTTGTTCTGTCAAGGCTCTCTATGTACATTGAATTATTCTTTTTTTTTTTGTGTTAACTTCTTAAGTACTAGGAGTTCGACTTTCCCTATACATCTTTAGTAGAATCCCATTGATCATTCCTCTGATTTATGTACCTCTTAAGTCTTTCAATTGTACAACTCCCCCATCCATGACAATCTTTACTTCATATGGTCCCAACCAATGCATTCTGAACTTTCCTGGGTGCTGAAGAAATTTACTATCATATACCAATACTAGGTCTCCTTCCATGAAACTCTTCCTTTTTATATGTCTGCCATGCCAAGATTTTTCCCTTGCTTTCTCTACTTCTTGGTGAAATCCTTCTAGGATTCTATCTTCTTCCATCTCCAACAACTGGCTTAGCCTTTCTTGAAATGTGCCTTGTTCTGTCATGTTGGTGATTGTTGCTACGCGAAGGCTAGGTACCAAAAATTATAGTGGCACCACTGCTTCTTGTCAATACACCAACCTGAATGGTGTATGCCATGTCAACATTTTGCATCTAGTCTTGTATGCCCATAGTACCACTGATATATTCAAGTCCCAATCATCCCTATTGACATTGCATATTTTTGTCAATGCATTCTCTAGGATCTTATTAAAGAATTCCATCGTACCATTTGCTTGAGGGTGATATGGTGTACTCTTTTGGTGATACACTTCAAACTCCTTAGTCATAGCCCTAATAGTCCTATTAATGAAGTGAGTTCCTTGGTCACTCATCAAAATCCTCGGGCATCCAAATCTAATGATCACTTGCTCAAACAAGAAGTGTGTTGTTGTCTCTGTGCTACAATATTTTACTGGTGTTGCTTATGCCCATATTATTAATTATTCTCTCGTTGTAATAATATACCTTGATCCTGACCTCTTTGTTGGTGGTTTAATTGGTCCCATAAAGTCTATTTCCCATTTATCGAATATCTACAAGGTTAATTGTGGTCTTAGGGGAATCTCATCCTGTCTATTAGGTTTACCAACCCTCTGACATACATCACATCTCTAGTAGAATTACTTTTCATCTATGTGAATGGTCAACCAACATATTCCTGCGTACAATACCTTCTGCGTGGTAGCTTTTCCTGCATAATGTCCTCATGTTATTCCCTCATGGGCCTCTTCTAAAATCCTAGGTCTTTCATGTTCTAGTATAGATATTCTCAATATGTTATCTGCACCCATATTATATAAGTGTCCTGCAATCAATTGATAGTCTGTATCTTGGACTACCAGATTTTTCTTCTGCGCAGTGTTGAATTCTTGTGGCGTGGTTCCTGTACTCAAGTATTGAATGATGTCAGCAAAATATTCATCAACCACTTGTACTGAAAATAATTGTGCATCGGGGAGGTTTTCCTCTAAGTTTGTAGGTTCCTCTCCATTGGTGATCCTTGATAGGTGACCAGGTCCTGCATTCAACTTCCCTGGTTTGACTATCAATTGAAAGTAAAATTCCTGGAATAACAGTAACCATCTACAAATTCTCCCCCCCCCAACATTGGATTATTGACTAGGTATTTGAGAACTGAATGATTTTTAAACATCTTGAAATGTTTTCCCAATAAGTAATTTATGAGCTTCTAGAGTGCATAGACCATAGCTAGGCCTTCTCTTTCTATGCTATTGTAATTCTTCTCTGAATCTAACAGTTTTTTGCTAGAAAATTCTATAAGATGGTCAAAATTCCATGTTCCTGGCTATGCCAGAATAGATCCAAGTACTATAGTTGATGCATCTACATGAACATGAAATGTCTTTTCCCAATCTAGGAATACTAGTATGGGTGTTGTTACCATATTCTCTTTTAGAGTGTGCAATCCTCGTTGAAAGTCCTCATTCCACTGAAATTTACTATCTTTCCTCAATAGTTTCTCCATTGGCATAGTGATCTGTGCATACCCTTTTATGAATTTATTGTAGTATCGTGTGTGTCCCAATGTTTCTCTCAACTGCCATACTAATTTTGGTGGTGGTAAATTGATAATTACTGCAATCTTGGCAGGATCTAATAGAAAGCCTTGTTTGCATACTATATGGCCCAATAGTATCCCAAAAGGTGTCCTAAAGATGCACTTCTTGATATTTAATGATATCTGACACTACCTGCATCTTTCCAACATCATCCTTAACACCTCTACATGGTCCTTCAACATACTGTATAATGTCCAATCATCCAGGTATACTTCTAAAAAATGTTGGATGAATTCTTTAAATGCAACTATGACTACTCTTGAGAATATAGCAGGTGCATTCTTCAGCCCAAAAGGAATGACTGTGTACTAGTAGGATCCCCATTATGTGGAAAAAGTGGTCGTGCACCTGTCTTCTGGGTATATCTTGATCTGATGGTAGTCTGATAATCCATCTGTGAATGAGTATGCTTCCTGGCCTCCTACATTCTCTAATACCTCATCTGTGAAAGGGATATCGAAAGGATCATGTAGAAAATCATAATTCATCTTCCTCAGGTCAACACATATCCTTATCCCCCTCTTCTTATTCTCCTAAACTACCATAGGTCTTACCCATTAAAATTCCTCCACTAGTTCTATCATTCGAGCCTCTAACATCCTATCAATTTATGCGTTTACTTTGTACTTATATATTGGGTTCAGTATATATGGTCATTATCTAACTGATTTAGCCTAATATTTGAGATGTATCTTCATCTCTCCTAGATGATGCAACCCTGCTACTTCCCCATAGGGCTACATGACCTCCCGGTCAAGGATCTTCGATTCTTGAGTTGAATGACTCTCTAAAACCTTGATGGTCTCATTTTGTGACTAAACACAGGCCCTTTCGGCTTCTCGGTGCAGGTCTAATAGCACCCACAACCTTCACTTTCACTCTCCTGTGAAATATCAGAACACTGGGCATTAGCTCCTTTTTCTGATAAGCCCCCTCTCAATATGACCTTGGGTGGCGACTTCACATGACCATGTGATTACGGATCACCCTCAACGTTTTAAAGTCTGTGCAAATCCTACACCCAAAATGCTACAGGAGTGTCGATCTCGTGATCTTGACGACACTGTCTGAACTGAAGGTTCATATCTACACTTTTCAAGTGTACGGACCAGATCTGGCCCTTCTCAATCAGTGTTCAAGATCTCTTTGTGATTCTGGACTTTAGAGTTTTGAAATCTCAAACCTTTCTTTTCTTCGTACGCCAATCTTCCAGAGTTGACGATATGCGAAGACCTGTCCTCACAATCAATGGTCCTGCCTTCACTTTGGGTGTTTGACCTTTCAACTCAGATCAACGGTCCTGTGGCCCCCTTCTGAATCAACAGATGAGGTCTCCTTCATGTCTTTGGACTTCTGAGATCTCAAATCTCAAACTTCACCCTTCTTCCCAATGCCTTTTATATGAAGGCTATAATCCATTGACACGTGTCCCCTTGATCTAAAGATCGAAGATTACTTTGGGTCTTTACCCAGGGTGCATTGATCTATGCCATGTCTCTCTTAGATCCCATGATTCTGAATCACTTTGGGAATTTACCTGGAGTTCATAGATTCATGCCACATCTCCCTTAGATCTGTCGGTCCATATTCATTTCGGATCTTCAAGTTTTGACACTCTCAGTTATCAACTAAAATCCCCTACAGTTTACTCAGAGCTCACGATATGTTGACAATTTTCCCCATGCAGATCGATGTCGCTCGGCTCTTTGACTATTTAGGCTTCAGATGTTTCAACCTTACATGTTTTCCTTCCTATGGATCTCATGACCTACCAACACATATCCTCCAGGATCTAACGATCCAGATTCACTCTAGCCCTTCGACTCTTTGCACTTCAGAAATATCAAGTTTCAAACTTGCCTCCTCCTAGACCCACGGTATCTAACGACTCAGATTCTCCTTGGGTGATCTGACACTTGAAGCTTATCTTGAACAATCTGACAGCTCATATCTGTTTCTACTGATTGGAAAACTGAGATTCTACTTCGGCTCTCTGGCTCTTCGGGCTTCAGAATATCAAGTCTCAAACCTTGATGAGCTCTCACTCCCGAATGTGCGAAGTGCTAATGCTCGTGCACTTTACTTTGATAAAATGACTGTTGATATTTTACACTGTGATCCAATGACCACTTTCACTTCTCCTCCTGAGCTTCGGATTTCTTTCGACTTAGAAGATTTATCAGTCTTCAAAGTTTTTGAACTTTGCTCTTCCTACGAGTCCGACTCTTGGATCTCGTCAACACTTCTGAAAAGTGTTATCCCTTTTGAGATTGATCCTTAAAGGATTCTGACTTCCCACGCACTCCTTGCATCCTCGAGATTTTGATAACTCAGATCAAAGGATTTATTGAAAATAAATTCTTCTCACCCACCTAGCATTCCTCTGTTCTGGTTCTTGGACACTTGGTCACTTCTTGACACTGTGCACACCTTGCACTTGGTCTAAGTTTCCTTTGTTCTCTCTGAACTCCTCTAAGTCAATCTGAGACTCAATCAACGTACTCCTTGGGCTTGATATGCACACCTTGCATATGTGTTTTAGAAGAACAATTGAAACTTATCTAGTTTTATCACAGACTCATATGATCAACTTCTTGAACGATCATACATGAACAAAAATGAACTAAATCACATACACAAAATATAACATTCATTCATTAATACATCAAATGAACACAGTCCAAGGATATGGGACAATTCTGTCTATTCTATTCATTCATCAAAACAAATTACATAGTCTTTCTTATACTCTATTATGTTCTACTGATCTCTCTAATCTCTATCTCATCATATCCTAATAATTTTACAATGCAACAACAAACTATTTAAGGACCTGCTCCACGAGCTATTGTCATCCTGTTTGTGACCTATCTTATCAAAATCTTAGTGGTTACCTACTCTATCCTATTACAATAACTAACAGTTATTGCCAGATAAGAGTCAATAATCTATATCTGCAGCCCCCTTATAATCCTTCACGACTTTAGAAACACGACATATTTAAAAATGTTGCTTTCAAAAATATCTCAACAACTCGATTTAATTATGAGTTAATTTCTGATTTGAAACTTTTTCATGTTGAGATGTCATTCCTTTTCCTCCATGCTTGTGTTTTGAATTTGAAGGCGATACTTCTGCATCACTAGCTCTCCCGCTATGCCTTTCATCTTTGTAAAGGTTGTTGGGAACAAGTCATTGTACTCGCGCAGTAACTCTGTTATGCTTTCTACTATTTTCTCATCCCAGTAATCTCCAATGCTGGCCATTTTGGGATTCTTGGTTGTCCCAATGTTAAATTTATTCACCTTGATCAGCGTAGCAAACACTTATGATTCTAGAGGTGGGCCTTCCACCTCTCTTTCACCTTCAAATTTTGTATTCTAAATTTTGTGCGGGTCATCTTCATCTGGTGCTTCTTCCTACACATGGTAGCATGACATTAATTCCTTTACTGTCTGTTTGTTCTATTGTTGGTACTCTGTTATGATTTCAACCTCTACTTATTAAATGAATATTACCCCTCTGATCTATTTGAGTTTTTAATCTATGTTGGGGTTCTCATGTTCCAATGATAAAATGACTGTAAAGTTCAGTTGTAGCATTATCCATTCTACAGTTCCTCTGTGCAATTCCTAGTCTACATACTAGTTTTTTGAGATTTCTTGTGGTGTATGAATAAAGTGATGAGGCCATTCCTCTGGTGGTGTCATCATCCATAATATTCTGCACTTCTCCAAGTGTTCCAAAGGTGACCCTTGTCCATCATATCTCTACATCATTCTCCTCTTCTGCTCTACATTGAACCTAATGCTCACTAATCATTTGCATTGATAATAGTCCCTAATGGTCTCTTTGTGCGCACCCCACCATCTTGTAGGTGTTTCCTTTAGTGCTATGTCTAGATCTAAGAGCCTTTGATTCGGTAACACTTCATATTCATATCTTGTTAGGAATTCTTCTAAGTCATTAACCCCATGAAAGCTAGGAGGTTCTCTTATCTCTGTACCTACCCATTTTACTGTGCGGTCTATTCTTGAACATCTTCTTGTGTAGACTTCATGTAATCTCTACTGCCAATTATCCAACCCTATATCTGAGCCTAATGTGCATGATGTGATACATATCCAACTGAGAACCCCATCTATAGTTGGATTCACATAATCTTCTTCTCGCGTGGTGGTTTTGTATAACTGGTTAAATTTTTCTAGGTCTAAAAAAGTGGGTTCTACAAACCTCTCTCTTTTTGATGGGTCTAGTGGTGCAATGAATCTATACTCTCATGACTCGAATTTCATCTTCCTCGTCTTCATATTCATTGTTTCCTAATTGTCGAACACCCAATCCATTCCAAGAAGTGTTGGATAAGGTGTTGCGCCATCCACTATTTCTATTACTTAAAAGTATGCCTTAGTGTGCACTCCAGCTAGATCTACTGTCACACCCTTTGGCCTTCTAATTGGAAAAACTCTGTGTTGATTTGCTAGTTACAACTAAACAAGTGAATATCCTAATGTGCACTCTCCCATACATTGCCATGTCTTCTTGGGTAACACATTCACCTCAAATCCTAAATCCAGTATGATGTCCCCCATATTGAAATCTCCAATGTTAGCATTTAATATGAATTCCCTGCTTGTCCTCCTTCTTCTGTGCAGGTGATTGACTATTTTATGTTCTAATTTCCCCTCTACCTTTGAGTTACATATTTCTATCATATTTTGAAAATTTTTAACAGATGATTGGTCATTTAATAACTTAACATGGGATTGGAGAAAAGCCTTTACGGTACTTACTTGTCTTAGAGGTTGCGCTTAATTAGTATGATCCAGTAATGAAGGCATCTCATACGTTGGTACATCATGAGTATGATGTGCATTTTATGTAGATGCAATGTCTGGATTCAAGAATTCTTGTCTTGCTTGCTTGAATATCCCCTTTTCGTTCTACACATCAAACTACTTATGTGGTTCAACATTCTTCTTCACCCATTGGTGTTGTGTTAGATCTTGTCTTACTGCATCATTTCCTGCCTTAGTTCCTCCATGCGTAACTACGTTGATATTTATTTCTTCATTCCTTGCTTCTGCATAAATCTACTGAACATTCTAGTTGTTCTAATTTCTCTTTTCCTGGATCTTCCCCAATAGTGTCGGACAGTCTTATGTATCATGATTGGGTGCGCGACAATACATACTAGTCACAGGTGGAAGTGGGAATTCCCTTGCACAGTGTCCTTGTTTTTTACAGTTGTGACATACTATCATTCCTCTTCCTCTTCCAAATCATTCTCTACCTCGTCCTCCACCTCTATATCTAGCTCGATCTCCTCGTGGTGCATTGTACTAGGACGCCTGGTTATACTACGTGAGATTATATTGTGGTTGCACCGTATTGTACTACGACTGAGTAGTATTATATTGTTGTGGTGCAATGTTATATGGGGATGGTACTTGGTTAAACTGTGGTGTATCTTGCCCTGTCATCATCTGTGCCTGCACCCTATAGGTATCTGATGTCCGTTACCTCATCAACTCCATTTTCCTGAAATCTTTGTCATCATGGCCTACTGACTTAAAAAAGTTGCAATATGAACTCTTAGGCACCTCCTGGTATTTCCGCATCATTTAAAATTGATATGGATCATGCCCCTATGTATTACAGATCTCACACCATAGTCCTCCTAATGGAAAATGGTTTGGAAGTCTTGTTTCCATGTATTGCGCGAATGTTGGGAATTCATTCTTGTGGTGTCCTTCTGTACTACACTTGGTACACAAAACAACTTCTCTTTTGTCCTTACTCTTGTTCTAGTTTAGTAGAAATGTTAAGTTCTTCAGATCCTCCTTCAACTCCTCTATGGCTAGATATGTCTTTTGATATTGGTTCTCTTCCAGTTGCAAGGCTTCGTGTAGAGCCTCTGCCTGTGTTTTAAACTTATGTTGTATCAAAGGGTACTTCAAGTGTGGTAACAGGGAATTGACAAACAAATGCCTATGTTGCATGTCTGTCATGACATAATTTGTCTTCCCCTTGAGTCGTTTGAATCTCTGGTCAATATCCCACATAGATTCTCCCAGTTTATGTCTGATCTCTATAATCTCATTCAAGTATTGAGATAGGCTTCTGGAATTCATTCATTGGTAGCTTCTTTATATCCACAATCGTTTTGGTTGTCCCTGGTGGACTATTTGCAGCTAATATTATGTACCAATCCAATGCATGGTCTCTTAGCGTGATGGATAATTGTGCAAGTTTAGTGTATTCATCCGTGATATGTTTTGCTTCCTAGATCTTTTCACAAATGAACAAGTGCTTCTCAAGGTCCTCCGACGCCTCTCCCTTTAATTATGGTAATTTGATGGTGGGATCATGTCCTTCCATCCTAAATGTTGAACTACTACCTCCGCGTGGTGTAGATACTTGACTACCACTTCATGAACTGGATCCTCCAATTGTTTCTCCTTGACTAGATGTAATTCTTTCTTTCTTCCTTCTAAAATTTAGTTGTCTAAATGGTGGTGTTCTTATTGGTGTATTATTCGCACATGGGTTTATGGGTTCCACACTAGAACTGATATGGATAGGAGTGTTTCCTTATGTTCCTTCTCTTGGACCTCTTTTCTTCCTTTCATATGTCGTGTGTAGTATTTCCTCAACTTGATCCACAACTCGAAGATCGCCTATCTCTTGTTCATCACTTGCCAAGCCTTCCCTCATGACTATTGATCTCTTCATGTTATTCATCTTATATTGGTAGGGTAGTCCACTACGCATTCTTCCAGCTATTTCCATGATCTGCTTGGTCTAGTCTTCCTCCATCATGATTGGATCCAAGGCCTCCTCCTTTTTTCCTCTATCCATTTCTCCCTCCATTTATCCGTCTCTTGTCAGTTCTTCCTCCCTTCCCCCATGATCCTGGCCTCTCACCTATTCCACTTGGACCCCCACCATTTTTTCTTTCAGTTTTTTAGTTTCATTAATTGTAGCACAATTTACTATTTTTTGCAGTTTTTGGGGTCCTGAACTTCCAGGGCCATTTTGAGGCCCTAAACAACGTTTTTTGGGCATCAAATGTCCAACGAATATGAGTTCGTTCCAGACTTGATATTCGTTGTCAGCAGTTGTATTCCTCGGACAGATATTTCTAATGATGTAGTATGTGCGTCAAACAAAGATAGTATGCCAAAGTTATGACCCCGGGAAATTGATGTACCAATTTACCTCGACGGGGCCCATATTCTGGCATTTCATCTCCTAGGGTTAGGCTTTTGAATGTTTAGGGTTTCCATTGTTTCTCAATAATATATAGGCCTTCGAGCCTCATTTTAAAAAAGAGTTCAGAGGTCTGTAGCTACCACATCTCTTCTTAGAGATAAGCTACAAGCGCCCTAGCTAGTTTATTTCCATTCTGTCTGTAATCAAATTTTAGTTCTTTGATATTAATGAAATGAAGTGTTATTTCTGTTGCATCTTTATATTCATGGTTATTTGTGTATTTTTTTGTGTTCCTGCATAAATTCAGATCAGTGGTATCAGAGCGGTCTTCTCTTTCTCGATCCTTCTTTTCATGTCCCCAATGAGGTTGGGGTATAAGGAGTTAGGGCTCGATCTGGTTGAACCTTTGCAAGATCATCCTCGCAAACCCCGACGAACTCCCATGGGGGACCAAAAGAAAGATGAGGGAGTAGGAGATCCTATCAAAATATTTCTCAAGGAGGCCCTTGAAAAAAAAGGAACATGATGATGGATAACTTCGCCTAGATCCTTCAAAGATTACCCACTGGCAACGCATCTACATCCAGCAGCCACTCTGGAGGCACAAACCATTTTAAGGTACAAGTAAACTTTGACATTACCATATTTGATGGATAAATAGATGCACATATTGTAGATAGATGGTTGAATCTATTAGAAGGGTATTTATCGATTCATGACTTTTCCGACCAGGAGAAGATTATTGTTTCACTGCTCAAAGTTGCCCCCCATTTTAAGAACTGGTGGGAAACCTACTGTGAGAAAAAGGACGAGGAGGAACCCTCTCTGTTCTCAGTCGTACCCACTTGGAATTTTTTCTGAGACATCATCAAGGAACAATATTATCACATGGGGAGCTATGAGGACAAGTAAATATAATGGACTACACTATGACAACAAAGGGATCAGGATGTGCATGAGCTCATGAATCTGTTCCATAACCTGCACACAAATTTGGGTATTAAATATTCAAAGAAACCTTTGGTGCTAAAGTACTGCGGTTGTCTGCACAGATACATTTAGGAGGAAATGGAGTTCCTTGACATCTCCTTGCTTGGTACGACATACCAATATGCTGCCAAGATTGAGCATAAATTCAAATAGAAGAAGAGAGACTTTGGATCTGCGAATCAAAAGCAAGAGAAAGGTTCCCCAAACTACAAAACAAAGGACAAATCCAAGGCATGGCGGCTCAAGACAACCTGCCAAATCTCCAAGAAAATAACAACACCATGAAGTTGAAGAGGGACATAGGAAAGTTGACGTAGTGTGAGTAATCACGACCACGCCCGTCGCGCTCTCCTTCTCACAGGATCTCTCTAATCCCCTCTAAGCGCCGAATTAGCTCCTTGGACTAAACTCATCGGGGTTTCAGGGTTTGCGATGCCAATATGCATACTTCCCTTGGACTCGCGATTCTCTGATCCCCGATCCTCCAATGGCTCACGGCCTTTGACCTGTCAACGGTTCTTTCACCTATCGCGAAAATTTTCCACCTATTCTCCACCGACTTCTGTGGCCCCCACACGGTTCTCTACCTGTCGGGGTATCGAGTTTCACGATATCGTGACTCCAATTGCAATTGTTCACGGGGATCGTGAAACTCCGAATCCCAATTCTCCAATGAGTGGCCTCCTGTCGGGTTTTCCCGGTGGCGCTCGATCGCCACCACGCGTCCCCACCAACGGATGATCCTAATCCAATCTCGCACTTCGCGACTTCTGGCGCTCCGAAAATCTTTCCTTCCCAACCTCCGATATGCCGATGGGCTTTCGATCTCGCCCACGTGTCCCAACTGACGGACAACTATGATTTATTTCACTGTTTCGGGACTTGGAATGTCCCGATCTGCACGACCTCGAGAATCCCGATTTCCCGAGTGCCAATATCCTGATGGCTCCACCTCTTGTCAGGATTCTCCTCCTGTTCATGAGGACTTAAACTCCCTTGCAACTTCTACAGATCCAACAGCTATTGGGTATCCGATCCAGATCTGATAGCTCAGGTTGATTCTCTTGTGTGTGCGCTCTCCGGACATGAAATCAACGGTCCAGATTCTATCGGCTGATCCAATGGCCGATGTTGCCCCTCCTGAGATTTGGCGCTCTTTGTTCCTGTACTTAGAAGGATTTTTATTCCTCAAATACCTCAGTCTTTGTCTTCTTTCCTCTCCTGGCTCCTCGATTATGAGATTATGCTGAGCGTATGAAAACATTGTTCTTCCTGAACTTCTTCCTTTCGAATCCTTAACGGATTTCAACGTCTGCACTCCTGCAGAGTCTTCTCATGCACACGCAGGTGCTATCTCTCTTGAGATTTTCCTGTAGCTTCGACCTCCATAGAAAATCGTTTATTCTTCTCTTTCTCCCACAGATGGAGAATGTTTGGATGCCCTCCTGGCTCCTTTTGCTCCAGCAACCTTTGGCTGAGCTTTCAGGGTGTTCAACAACCCTATGCAAATCCCTCAGTGGACACTTCCTCCAACTTCATAACTCAAAGAATTCTTTTCCTTCTTGTGCCCACCTGCACACAGTCTCGATGCCTCCTGGTAGAGTATTCTTCCACAGAACGTTCAACGGTTCTATCTTATTCTCCTGTACACCTATGCACTCGCCCGATGCCCACCTGGCCGAACTTCATAGAATCCTTAGTAATTCTGGTTCTCCTTTCTGAACTCTCAGCAGAGTTCTTCTTCTGTGCACTCCTTGCACTGGCTCAATGCCCACCTGGCAGAGCTTCACAAAATCCTTAGTGATTCTGGTTCTCCTTTCTGAACTCACAACAAAGTTCCTTCGACTGCACCTTGTGCTTGTGCTCAATTCCCACTTGGCATAGATTTACAAAACTCACAGCTAAGTTATGTCTGCAACTGTGTTTTCCCTCTCACAGCCTTACCTCCAAGGTGTTCAACAACCTTGATATCTTCTTCCTATGAGTTGTTGATTCCAGTCCTGTGCCGCAACACGTCTTTGTCTGACCCCGCAGAGTTCAGAAGTGCCTCAGTGAACCAGTATTCAGAGCTTGCAACACTCAGTCACGCCCTCCTGGCATGAAACCTCAAAAACCTTCACCTGAAATCACACAAACTCCCTGCAATTACACCAACACACATACATTCACAACACATAATGGAACACACACAAACATCCACATAACATAGAAAATATGCAGGAAAAACTGCTTCTGTTTATATTAAATGGCAAATGCCTGTAATTACAATGTGTTCTCGAGCTCTCTCTGGTTCTTCTCATCTTACCCATATTACAACCATTACAACTACTCCAAATGAGATATGGAAATCTCTTTTACCTAAGGGGCTCATCGAGCGCTTCCCTCCAGGTCTACCTACTCTATTCAATTACAATAAATGGCTGTCTAGTCCAGCATCTCGATCTAGATCTCAGGCGATCTAGCATTAAAGCCGATCTACCTAACGCCTGCATAAAAGCATGGATTCCTGGCTCAACAACCTAAGTATTTAAATTACATTGAATTCAAATTTAGATGAGGTTGTGCCTCTCTTTTAGCGTGCGATTTGAATTTGTCGATGCGACTGGCTGGCTGGCTGGCTGACGTGGAGAGATGCTCCTGCATCAAAATCCTCAGCTGCAAAATCATGAGCTCCTACTCATGCGCTTCCCCTCTAAGAGGTTGGAATCCTCCTGGATCCCAAATGAATGTCTGGAGCTTTTCATCTTCTCCATTTTGCTGTTGCTGTTACTGCTTCTGTGCTGCTACTGTTGCTTCTCTTCTTCTCAGCCTCTCCTCGCTGGCAGTTCCTTCTGAATTTACCATCATCCTTTTGATGTCTTCTATCACTCGGTCTAGCTGCTCCAGTGGTTGGCTCTGCTCATGCAGTCTCCTCAGCTGCAAAATTTTTTGGCACATGGGAAGATCACTGTGATCTCCCATGCCTTATTTATCATCTGCCTCCAACTTCACCCGTTGGATGTGCACGCCCTGCACCTTCACCCTTCTCTCCAGAGCTTCAATTTCCTCATACAGATCAGCTAAACTAGTGTTGTTTGTTTCTTCTTCTTCTGCTGCTACAAACTCCCATGTTGCAGTCTTTTCAGTCCCCTGGCTGAAAATACTGAGCCATTCCTCAGAATGCTCATCATCCTCTTCGTCCGCTTCTTCTGCTGTCAGCTCCAATGCTACAGCTTCCTCAGCTTCATGTATGAATGCATTGAGACTCTCCTCAGAATGCTCATTTTCCTTCCCTACTTGGGCAACTTCAGATATCTGCTCCAATTCTTCCTCCTTGTCAGTCACAACATGATGTTCTTCTGCTGTTGCTGCATATGCAACACAGATTTCTGCCTCCTCCTAGGCAAGTGGTAGGAATAACTGAATTCCACCAATCATTATAAGGTTCATCTGATCAACCTTTCGGATAGTGAAAGTTTTTAACTTGTCATCATCTTCATTCTCACGGCTCAGAGAACCATATGAATCTTCATCCCCTGTCAGCTCCCCCGACTGATTTCGACTTACTTCGGAGTTCTTGAGACTCTTAGATAGTCTCATCTGCTCATCCCTGCCCACCTGGAAATATAGGATGCTTCTACTACCCTCCTGGCAGTCTTCGAGATCCCGCAGCGACCTCATACCATTGCCCAGCTGGCAATGTGAAATTCCTTGGCTGTCCTCCTAACAGTTCGTGAGATCTTCAGCTGATCCCAACTCCTTGCCCACTTGGCAATATGGAATTTCCTCTCTGCTCTCTTGGCAATTCTTGAGATCTTCAACTGATCCCATTTTGTTCTCTCCACCGAGATTTTCCCCAATCTCTGGTTCACATACTTGAACCATTTCCTCAGGTCCGTCGAGGTTTTCAGTATGCCTCAACCATCCCCTTAACAACCTATGCTTTCTTCTAGCCATCAACTCCTTGACTGGCCAGTTTATCTTCGTCTTCTTCATGGGCCACTTGTACACCCATATCGGCTTCTTATCCTGCCGCATCTTTAACTCGAGCCTTTCTATCTCTGCTCTTATATCAACAAGCTCTTCATCCATTTCTGCAAGATTTTCTGCTTTTCTCTTCTTTCTATGGCCTTCAGTAGCCATCTTTCTGTGTCTATCTGCCTCCCTGACAAATCTGCTGCTGTCACTCTGACGCAGAGCGAGTGTGTCCAGCTTCATCTTACAGTCCTACTGACTGTCTATGGACTGCTGCCTACCTGTAAAAAAGTCCTTACAGAGTCCTCCAGCGCTTTGTCTTCCTCTTGCCTCCTCTGTCTGCAATATACAAACAGAATCCCGCTCTGATACCACTTGACGCAGTGTGAGTAATCGCGACCACACCCGTTGCGCTCTCCTACTCACAGGATTGCTCTAATCCCCTCTAAGCGCCAAATTAGCTCCTTGGACTAAACTCATCGGGGTTTCGGGGTTTGCGATGACAATATGCATACGTCCCTTGGACTCGCAATTCTCTGATCCCCGATCCTCTGATGGCTCATGGCCTTTGACTTGTCAACGGTTCTTTCACCTGTCGCGAAAATCTGCCACCTGTTCTCCACCGACTCTTGTGGGCCCCACACGGTTCTCTACCTATCGGGGTATTGCGTTTCGCGATATCACGACTCCAATTGCAATTGTTCATGGGGCTCATGAAACTCTGAATCTCGATTCTCCGATGAGTGGCCTCCTGTCGGGTTTTCCCGATGGTGCTCAATCACTTCCACGTGTCCCGATCTGCACGACCTTGAGAATCCCGATTTCCCGAGTGCCGATATCCCGATGGCTCCACCTCTTGTCGGGATTCTCCTCCTGTTCACAAGGACTTAAACTCCCTCGCAACTTCTTCAGATCCAACGGCTATTGGGTATATGATCCAGATCTGACAGCTCAGGTCGATTCTCTTGTGTGCGCGCTCTCCGGACATGAAATCAACGGTCCAGATTCTATCGACTGATCCAATGGCCGATGTTTCTCCTCTTGAGCTTTGGCGCCCTTTCTTTCTGTACTTGGAAGGATTTTGATTCCTCAAATACCTCAGTCTTTGTCTTCTTTCCTCTCCTGGCTCCTCAATTCTGAGATTACGCTGAGCGTATGAAAACATTTTTCCTCCTGAACTTCTTCCTTGAAAATCCTTAACGGATTCCGACGTCTGCTCTCTTGCAGAGTCTTCTCATGCACACGTAGGTGCTATCTCTCTTGAGATTTTCCTGTAGCTTCGACCTCCACAAAAACTCGTTTATTCTTCTCTTTCTCCCACAGATGGAGAATGTTTGGATGCCCTCCTGGCTCCTTTTTCTCCAGCAACCTCTGGCTGAGCTTTCAAGGTGTTCAAAAACCCTGTGCAAATCCCTCAGTGGACCCTTCCTCCAACTTCAGAACTCAAAGAATTCTTTTCCTTCTTGTGCCCACCTGCACATAGTCTCGATGCCTCCTGGCAGAGTATTCTTCCACAGAACGTTCAACAGTTCTGTCTTCTTCTTCTATGCACCTATGCACTTGACCGATGCCCACCTTTCCGAACTTCACAAAATCCTTAGTAATTATGGTTCTCCTTTCTGAACTCTCAGCGGAGTTCTTCTTCTGTGCACTCCTTGCACTGGCTCAATGCCCACCTGGCAGAGCTTCACAGAATCCTTAGTGATTCTGGTTCTCCTTTCTGAACTCACAACAAAGTTCCTCTGACTGCACCTTGTGCCTGTGCTCAATGCCCACTTGGAAGTGCTTTACAGAACTCACAGCTAAGTTCTTTCTGCAACTGTGTTTTCCCTCTCACAGCCTTGCCTCCAAGGTGTTCAACAACCTTGAGATCTTCTTCCTCTGAGTTGTTGATTCCAGTATTGTGCCACAACACGTCTCTGTCTGACCCCGCAGAGTTCAGAAGTGCCTCAGTGCACCGGTATTCAGAGCCCACAACACTCAGTCACGCCCTCCTGGCATGAAACCTCAAAGACCTTCACCTGAAATCACACAAACTCCCTGCAATTGCACCAACACACATACATTCACAACACATAATGGAACACACATAGACATCCACATAACACAGAAAATATGCAGGAAAAACTGCTTCTGTTTATATTAAATGGAAAATGCCTGTAATTACAATGTATTCTCGATCTCTCTCTGGCTCTTCTCATCTTACCCATCTTACAACCATTACAACTACTCCAAATGAGATATGGAAATCTCTTTTACCTGAGGGGCTCATCGAGCGCTTCCCTCCAGGTCTACCTACTCTATTCAATTACAATAAATGGATGTGTAGTCCAGCATCTGGATCTAGATCTCAGCTGATCTAGCATTAAAGCCGATCTACCTAATGCCTGCATAAAAGAACGACTACTGGCTCAACAGCCTAAGTATTTAAATTACATTGAATTCAAATTTAGATGAGGCTGCGCCTCTCTTTTAGCGTGCGATTTGAATTCGCCGATGCGACTAGCTGGCTGGCTAGCTGACGTGGAGAGATGCTCCTGCATCAAAAGTGGTGTGAGTTCCACAAGAGATACACTCACAACACAAGTGAGTGTCAGGCCAAACAGTCATTGGTGGCTGAGATGAGGTCTTCTGCATCATATGCATGCTATGACATTGAATCAGAACCTGAAAAGGGGAATGAAAGAGGGAAGCAGATTATCAATTCATATCCCAACACCACCATTGCCACCACAAATATCCAAAAGGAAGAACCAGAATATTCAGAGGAGGAGGATCATCTCTTCCACTCCCAGATGTGGGTAAAGGGTTCCTTGCTATAATTCATTGTTGACAGTGGGAGCAAAAAGAACCTCATTTCAGCAGAGGTCGTGAAGCGGTTAGGCTTGCCGACCACATCACACCCACAGTCATACACCATCAGGTGGCTTCACCAAGGATAGGATCTCCTTGTCAACCAACAATGTCGCCTTCCCTACAGCATGTTGGCAAGCCTACACAATGTTTTCCTTTTAAAGTGACAAATAACAATTCCTAGAGCTGCCTATGCTTTGTCATGTAAATATTGCTATTTGAAGGTGACTATTTGGTTGTAAAAAAGATGTTTTGATTTTTATTTTTTTTATTTTTTTCGCTTTCATGCTTCGTTCATGAATGAAAGCATGAATGAGGCCTTGAAACTTATAAACATATTGCAATTGTATCTAAGGCTTATGTCTCTAGAAGGTTCAATGTACTTACAACTCTTTTAATGAATGTTTTTTTTCTTTGAAGCTTATCATATATCATTAAAACATTTGTTTTGAGTTTCTCCTGGATTATAAGCTATATCTTGAGTACTTTGTAAATACATCAAGAATATATTGGCATCAATACTATAAACTTATTCATTAATATTCTTGATAGATCATTTTCTATTTTAAATCCTTTGATTGGTATTTTGATTTTTGGATCGCATCCTCTCCTAACCTTGGAAAATCAAGGTACCCATTACATATGATGAGATTCAAACTCGGACGTACCCTGTACTTTGTGTAAAGTGGTAGTTTGAATCGATAGATCCATCATTCCAAACTAAAGTCTTGGGTTTCTCTCTGTACTCATGGAATTCATTGCCCGAAACGCCCAATTTTTGTGGCTTGAAACCCCTTATGCTCTTGTTTTGGTCACGCTAGGGTAACTGTGGGTTTTATTCCTTTGTTACTTGATGTTGAATTCCTCTGTTTATGCTACCCCTTATTCTCACAGTGAGTTCTATTCACCTTTGTGACTACCTGTCCAAACCCTAATGGCCCCTGTCATCTGTGTTGAGCCAAATGGCTCCCAAACTTTACTGTTGTATGATGATGTGAGGGAAGACCTTAAAATCCAGGGTTGGGTTGTGTTTCTTGAGAAGTTCCATGGTTATAACTTACAAGCAACCCAATATTTCACCCTCACATTCGATGGATTCAGAGCCAAAGTGGGCGTTATTCAATTGGAAATCATTGAGGAATTCCTGAGTGAGGCAACAGGTCTCCCCCTCACCGGCCAAAAATGGTTTAAAAATTCAAAGTTGGACAAGGTACCATGGGGTTTGTTCGTCACCTCCCAAAAAATTCAATGTTGTGACAAAGGTATGCCACTCTCTCTATTGAAGGATAGATGGCATGGTTTATTGGCAGTGTTAAGACATTTTTTCACTTGTGAAGGCCGCTACGTCCTCGTCTTCCTTTACCACATAAGACTGCTAATGCATTTTATCGGTTTCCAATTAAACATGCATTTTTACTTATTAAGAAGTTTATATAAGATGTCAAAGAGATATAAAATGTAGAAATTGTATTCCATCTTATTTCATCATGGGATGATTAAGTTGTTAATAGTCCATCATCTGAAACTACTTAATGATGATTGAGATTCTTTCTTGACTCGCAATGGCTTTGTTACAGTAAACCATGTGGAGACTCTACTAGTTGATAAACCTATGCTAGAGAGGTCTTTTTTTCCCTCCAGTGATAGGCCAATTTTCTTATGTGAAAACCCTTATGAAAGGGCTATGCCCGATTAGTCTCTGTGTGAATAGCAGGATGTCGGTTCCAAGCTTGTTAAAGTTCCTAAGTGTGAGCAAGTCATCGAACCTAACCTTAACATCAAATCCACCAGTGGGAACCCTTCCAAACAGTCAAAGAAAAATCAAGACATGTGAGGGTATAGTAACAAGAGGGTTGGGAGACTAATTTTGAGGAGCCTATGAAATAGATCAAAATCTCATTTGAGATCGATCGAATCGATCGAGGTCCATGAGAGCTCTGATTCTGAGATTGAAAAATTCTTGGCAGCTGAATACCCAAGTCACTCTAAACCAGATCTCAGTCAAGATTTTGATTATGTAAATAACTTGCAACCATGTTTGAAGCACAACAAGGATTTTCCAGGAATTAAATTTGGTCAACATCTGACAGTGGATGGTGGTAGTGTTTTAACACAAAGTCGTGCGCTTCCTCAACCATTTTCCCCTGCAGTAAATTGTGAAGAGTGTTTACATTGGATAGGTCTGTATTACACAGACATTCTTGTCCTTCAAGCAAAGATCAAGGCTCTTACGAATCAAAACCACTCATTGACAATTGAAAACCACGAGCTCGAGATCAATGCACAAAGGCAAGGAAAATGCTTGAAAAGGACTAGCAATATCATAATAAAAAACGTCAATAATATCGAGGCCGTGATCAACTCTGAAATTTTGTGATTCGAATTTGGTTTTCAGTTGAATGGTAAGACAATTTTTTTATTTTATTTGTGCTTTTATTGTTATTTTTCTAATTAATATAGAGTGATTTAGATTTCTGTTGTTAATAATAAGACTGGTTATAGAATCGAGAGATTCTGTAGCCAAGTCAATTTTCATATAAAATTTGGAAAATGTTGGTTAAATAAATGTCTAATTTGCTTATTTCGTTTTCTTTCAGGATATGATGTATCTTGTGGTGATCTCATAAGATGGAGCATTTCTGGACTTAGTTAATTAGTCATTTCTTTTGGCTTATTTTGTAAATAAAAAAAAAAATTCATAATTCTAAAGATACAGTTTGATATTGAGTGGCTTTTTAGACCCTCTATTTTTATAACTTTTAGATCCTTTTGAGATATGATCCTGTATTACAATATAGGATGTTTAGCTTACAAGAACTCTTTAAATACCACATATTTTTGTAATGAAATCATCTTGTCCTGGGGCAGAAGATGGATGATTAATTCATAGACTTAAATGGAACATCAATATGCATTTTGGCTTTAGCCTCTTATAAATGGTGTTGTCATTTATGTTTTGTTTATCCTGATATACTAATAGGTTTTGATAGCTTTAGACTTCACGATCTGTTATGTTTCGGGATAATTCTTTTATAAATATCGTTCATATTCGATGCTTTATATATTAATAGTGTGATCATCTATTCATCTTAAATGACAAGATTTATCTTTAATTTTTAGTTGAATGATAAAATGAAATGTTGTTACAATCAGATTTATATTAATGTAATCACTTGCGCTCATAATATCACAGGACCTATTCGTATCATCTATTCTGTTATTAAAACTCAACTGCCAACACATTGTTCTGGATTTATTTAGAACAATCTTAAGGTTCATTGCAGGTTTCCCTCTTGGACATGGTAGTTGGACATTCTCTAATTATACAGATGCTTGGATACATATCGCTAACTCAGTAACAGGTTAGCTCATTTACATTTTTTTGTCATTTAATTATCACTGAAACTCAAATGTATGGTTCGGCTTTTGACTATCCACACATTTCTGTTTCATAGTATTTTTTTTATATTAGTTTAGATTTATAAAGGAAAAATGAAAAAATATTTTTATGTGCTTTCTTTATCTGCTTCCTAGAAGCAATCATTTTTCACATTGAGTTTCGTAAGTTTAGATTAAAACTTGCAGTTTATATATCATGTACATAAGTAAGATAAGTAAATCTTTTGTTTAAATATATCTACAATAGTTACATTATATGTATGTACATATATATATGTACATATATA
>JZKD02S0259396.1:188661-201086 GCA_000966675.3 Picea glauca
AATTTTAAAAATGAAAAAAAAGGTGGTAGTAATCTGGCACCACTTTTAAATTTGAGGGTTGATTTTAAGGTTATTGTTAGCAACAATATGAGTTCTTAAGGACATTATTACAAAACTTTGTGATTTTAACCCTAAAAAAATGGTGCTATAATAGCATCACTTTTCAATTCGAAAGTTGATTTTGGTATTTTTGATGCAAAACTATGATTTTTCAGGGATATAAAGATCATTTTGAAGTCACAATTCTCATCAAGTCAGTAACTCTTTTCATGATTTAATGAATACAAATGTATTTAATAAAAACAACTTAAATTGTATGGTAATGGATAGGTGTAAACATATGGTATTAAAAATATAAAATGACAACTAGTTGTTTATTTAAGGTTATTCCATAAACCTATAAAAAAAACAAATATATTCATAATGTGATGATACAATATTGTATTTGTTCCTTTTATACTATTATGATTTTTTCCTTTTTCTCTTGAATTAGTCAAGAGAAAGTCCCTTCTCTAAATAAGGTGGGTAATCTAAATATTTTAATATTCCATTGTTGTGAAATAGATATTTGTTGTATATTATTAATGAAATACGTGGTGTATGACACATTTTCAAATTCAATTAACAAATATTTTATTAAAAAAAAAAAAACATTGTTTAGAAAAAAAAAAAATGTAAATATGTAAATCTCTTAAGGATGGTGGAAATAGCATGAACATTGTTCTTTTATGACATGGAACATTCAGTGGCTGCATTATTAGGAAAATGATAAATATGGCATCTTGGATGAGAGGGGAGATTTATATATCTAAACTAGATAGTTAGAATTGTTTAACTTTTAACGAAGTGTTTGGTTGAGTTAATGATAAATTAAGTTTGCAAATTCTTGGTTTAGAGTTTTTTTTAACTTTTGTTGAACATAAAAATATTATCCATCCATAAATTTTTGATCTTGGACTTTTATTTTACTAGTGTTGTCGGTAAGGATTTTTTTGATTATTCCACCACAAATTTTGGTATGCTTCCTTGTCAAAAATTTTAATCGTTCTTCTAAAATTCACCCTCCTAATGGATAAATTTATGCTATTGCTTGTTGTTCCACTTTATTTTCATGCTTTATTATTTATCTCGTTTTATTGGCTATCATCGATTTATGATTTAAATTTGTTTGTGTAGTTCCTTTGTGCCTTCTTAGTAAGCCTTAACTAGCATGCGCATTAATACTTTGACATGGAATTTGATAGATCTCATCATAGTGAATGGAATTTGATAGATCTCATCATAGTGAATGATGATAACATATTCTCACTAATTGTTTTTCTACAATGTTGACCGATTTAAAATAAAGGTGGTAGAGATTAATATCTTGCTTAATTGTAACTATTAATCAACTAGAAAAGAACTTGCTTGAAAAATTCATACCAAAAATAAGATATATATGGGTGTCCTTTATTCATCATGCTATAACATGGGTGTACAACATGATCAAATGATATTTTGTAGAAAATCATTTGCTTGAAAAATTCATACCAAAGATAAGATATATATGGGTGTCATTTATTCATCATGCTATAACTTGGATGTGAACATGATCAAATGATATTTTGTATATTAACTTTGAAAAAATCATACCAAAGATTATATATATATACATGTGGGTGTCATTTATTCATCATGCTATAACTTGGGTGTGTGCAACATGATCAAAATTATATTTTCTATATTAATTTTATAGAAATAGTAAATGTTAATGTTGTTATATAATAAATACAATAAAGTGCATATTATTTGATGAAATGGAGAGGAAGAAATAAAAAACATGGAAATATGTTACAATAGTCATTCACTTAGAAATAGGAAATTCCAAATAAATTGACTAACTCTACTCTTTTATGTATTACAAGATATGGAAGATAATCTAAACTACACCTACTTGTTATCAAAGGTAGAGAAAAATATTTTAATCATTTGTGAATGAAGTGAAATGGATATTGAAAATTGCTTAGTAAAATGGAAACTAGCATATTATCAAATATTCTTTGGCTTTAGGAATTTGGAGTTTTAGGATCAAAGAAAAACATAAGACATTTCAAACATAATTAATTTTTAATTACATTTTATCTACATAATTGTTGATAAAAGGAGGAAGACATAAATAAATATATATTTTAACTTTCCATTTATTCTATTTTTTTTGGAAAGATGTAACATCCATCTCTTGCGCGCATATGATTTGACTTATTCTTTGAGGACACTTGCGTGCAAGTGATCTGGTTTTGTATATGGTTGTTTGTTTCGGTTATGGATTTAGATGATGATGTTGTTGGATTACAATGTTATGCTATTTGATATCTATGTACAAACATGTTCTATTGACGAGTTTCTTCGGAGTGTGCAGGACACTCGACAGATTGGGGATGTTGATGGCATCAAGGGACCTCCTTGGACTTTGGATCGAGTCAAGGAGTGGATTGTATATGGTTGGGTATTTCTGTTTATGCATATGTGACATATGATCTGGTATATTATGATGTTGTTTATGGATTATTGACATTGTTTTGTTGATGGATGCAGGCTGACGATTGCTTTCTAATCAGACTCACATAAGGAGTAAAGGGGCCATGCAGAACAACTAGATATTTAGGGAGAGGTGTGGAAATAGCCCTGCCACAACCTACTAGCACTCCCGTTATGGCTCAAATTGTAGGTTAACTATTACTTGGTTTGAGAGATCCACAATGCCGCGAGGAAAAACTAAGACAGCTGCTCACGAAGATTATAAGGGGTGTGCAATAAGGCAAGGTCCTTATTCCTTAGATCCCCTTAGTCTCTCACAAGATCACCTAATGGAGTATTGAATCCAAGGGTTGGAAAACTACCAAAATCAGTCAAAGGAGAGTGACACCCTTGGAGCACGTAGTGTATCTTGAAGGGAACATCACATAAATAAATCTTGAATAAAGACGAGTAACACCCTTGGATCACTGAGTGTGTATTGAAGGACACGTTGCGATTTTAATAAAGGTGAGTCAATGAACCTAGATACCTATAAACAAAAAATTGTTTTGATATTGTCAAACTTAAAATAATTATTAAATGAGTAATTTTTATTAATTATAAAATCTCTAAAATCTTTTAATCCTAGTTTAAAAATTGAGCCTAAGTCTAAAGTGGGTAAGAAGACTAAAAAATTAAATTATAAATTTAATAAATGGTGGGGATGAAGAAAAAAAAATCAATTTAGGAATTGAAGGAGTAAAAATTTATATCTAAAGATTTAATTATATAAATGTGTGCAAAAGAATACCAAATTGGAACTAAGATAAGAAATGAAATAAATGTAAAAATGAATGTGGAAGCATAGAAAGGAATCTAGCCTAGTCTAACTAAAGAACTTTCCTAAATTAAACACAACTACATTTTAGAAAGGTGTGAGTCATTAAAAATGAAATAAAGGGAATAAATGAACAATTATGAGTGATTTTAGGAGCGATTTTAGGATGGGTGAGGGAAATTGGCATTTAATTAAATTAAATAAGTGAATTTTTGGTGCAACTAAGGGAACGAGTTTCAAGTGTAACTAAGGGAACGAGCTTCAAGTGTATGGGGGAGAGTATATCCTAATTAATTTTTAATAAAATGAATTAAACTTGCAAATGGAAAGTGGTCACTAAGAAAAATTCTATAAAATTAATGGCTGAGAAGAGGAATAGATCATGACTGGTATGCGTAAAGTTATGGTGCCGAAATTTCTTTGACTGATTTTTCTTGTGAGAGTTGGGATACCCAGCTCGAAAAAGAGAGTGGTAGCTCGACCTTGCAAGGCGAGTTGGGAGCTATATTTTTCTCTGGTTTTGTTTGCGTGGCCCCTTTGCGGCTCGGGGGGCTAAGGGGGAAGAAGAGTACCCTAGAGTTGGCTGGGAGGTACCAGTGGCGTCTTCACAGTTAGCAAGCGGGGAGATGGACAGAGCGCAAGCACAAAAGAACGTCTTTGACATCGTCGCCTTCGGCTACAGTATTCCTCACTGAATTTTGTAATTGCAATAATTTAAATTGTATTATGGTTTTAGAAATTTCGTAGTCCATAAGGGGTTCTTGATATAGCATGGATGAAATGTTTTTTTTATTTCTATAAATCTAGTGATGTAAGGAAGGGATATCAGGTCTTGGAAATAGTGGTGCCTCCACTTAGATCTAGAACTTCCATGGAATTTGTGTTCCGATGTTATTGCTACTTGGAATATTTACCTTAACATGCCTCCGCAAGATCGAATCTGTTTATAATCTGGATTTTCCCTTACAACGATAAGTCTCTATGTTTTTCCTTGTGCCTTCACCCAACTATATTCATCTTGAAGTTTCCAAGTGATGTAGTTCTGCCTGCGTTTATGAAATCATCATTCAGCAAAATTATTATCTTAACCACTGAGCGACTATGTAATTAACCCTTGCGTATTTTTTGTCTTACGCTCGGCGATTATACACTTATCACCCAACGTTTTTTTTCCTTGAGCCATACACCTAGCATGGAGAATACACCATGCGTTTCCAGTGGTCAAATCGACGTTTTTAACTTCTTCTTTATTTCTGGTATGCGAGGTTTCTCATTGTTCTAAACCTCCCCAACCCAATGTTTACAATATTATAAATTCTTAATATTTATTCAGACTTTGTGATGTTATCATTCTACAAGAACGAATAACCAATAATACAAATCTTGGTTGGTTGCTGTCAATTTAACTATTAGATATGTTTATATTTGGATGGTAAAATTGCTTGACAATAGAAAAACTAAAAACAACTATTTTATTATTGACTAGTTCCCTTATCTGAAACTAATATATATATATATATATTATCCCTTCAAATGTTTTTAATATAAAGAAATGAAATCTCTACCTGCATATCCACAAAATTTTCCATTAAAATCTCATGTAACGTTCATTTGAAGAAAATTGTCTCAGGAAAATTGTTAAGAGGTTTAATATCTGCGCCCTTTTCGAACTCACTCCTGGTGATGTTAATCCCCGAAATTTCTATATTCGTGGAATTTACATTTCGCCCATATTCAGAACTTCCTACTGGCCGTGTTACCGTGCGTCTCAGCTAGATTATTGTTGTGTTTTTTTTACTTCACTTCTGCGTTTGATTACTGCATGTTTCTTACCCTCGACGAAAAAAAATTGATGGGATTCTAACCTCGATGAATTTACCACTGTTTACACTATGAATTTACTGGGAATTCACCCAGCATATTACCACTTCCTCTCAATGATTTCTACCTTGATTCCTCATCTAACCTTTCCTTATTTTACTTAGCATTTAATCTCCTTGCTGGCTTTTTCTTTTTCTTCTTAAATTTATTTGATTTCCACTTACTTACCCAGCGAGTATGCATTGAGGCACCCTGTGGGCGTATGGAAAACCCCCATCAGTTTAGCTGGAAAACTCGGCGTTTTTTCCATCTATTATCTTGTTAACGGTGTAATGGTTTCTGATTTATTCCTAAGTGGTTTATTGTGGCTGCGTTTCTAAAATCAATTCTCCCAGAATATCGGGATTCTCCTGGTGGATTTCCCTTGTGTTTCAACTAAATCATATCTGCATTGAAATTACTTCCTATTCTCTGTTTTTCCTTGAGAGGGACTGCGTTCCTCAACTATAGTTGTGTTTTTCCCTTCTCTGTGTTTATGCATCAGATTTTGTCCGGGGCGTTGAGGATTCCCGTGCTTTTTCCCTATCTTCTTTGCTTGATATCCTCTTAGAATATAGAGATCTTTATCGTGACCTAAACTTACCTTTTTATTTTCTATTACCTCCATTTAAATACTTGAACTTTATATTTTAATCATTACTCTTGCTTTCGCTTTTTATCCCCTACATGTCTTGGGAGGGGACTCTTAAAAACCATGTTGCATCCAGTATGAGTGTTGATGATTGATGACCCTTAAATATTTCATGGTGCACAATTATTGCTTTTCCTCAAGGTTCAATTTAGGATAGAATCGATGTTCGCATGTCACTATTGAGATATTATGGTCTAACTTTCCCGCAATTACTTGATTTTCCTTGCTTACTTCATAGTACTCTAAATTGGGATTCACCCCCTTTTTTAAAAACCAAAACCTTATGTTTGGTCCTATTCTTATTATAATTGAATTTTAAATTAATTATATTATTTGTGCCTATGGAAAAATGAATGACATAGGATTGCCTAAGATTAGATGATCTCTTGTTCAAGTAAAAATAGATGATTATCATGCGCAATGGATTATGCCATGACTAAATAATTAGATTATTTGCGTGCATCGAATATTGATGATATAGGTTTAATTAAGTAATTAAGATTAAATGTGTGTATTGGTTGATGTTGATTTAAGCTTAATTCGGTAATTAGATCACGCGTTTATATTGAAAAATAAAGTTTTTTATACTTGCGTCTTTAGAATAATGTTTTCATATGATTGATTTATTAATTTTATTCTTTTGTGCCTTACAAAATAAAGTCGATATCTCATGTGTCTTAAATTGTTAATGTATAAATGATGGATTAATTGAATAGAATGCTTGTGCAATTCAATAATGTGATGTATCACTAGTTGAGTAATTAGATTCCTTGCGCGCAAAGATAATATAATGTAATGTATGATGTTTAGATATTGGACTTATCGTACGAATGGAATTTAATGTCATGAATGATGGTTTTAGATATTAGTCTTGTTGCATGAAATGAAAATTTATTATGATAGATGATTGCATCTTGTGATTGGGATTCCGCCATGAATATAACTAATATATGCTTGTGTGCCTTGGATTTAATGTGGCCTATGATGTGTTATGTGAATTATTACTCGCACGTCATGTTAAATTTTGGATTAGGATTGATGGATTGATGAAATTAATTATCGATAATGTTATTGATTTAATATAGTTAGTTTGGACTTGATTGTGTTAGTGGGATGTAGACACTTCCTTGTTCCTCATAATAGTCGTCATCTCTGAGACCTTAAATGGTTAAAATCAATTGAAACATGAGCTTGAGTGTTCCTTATGTTTCCTGGAGGTCCTAACCTTACAGGGTAGGTTGGGAGGGTAGTCATTTTATATTCTTTATCTGAATGGATGCTGTTGTAAATTGTTTAAGATGATTATGATGTGCTAATATGCTATGTTATTTATGTCTATATGACTCTATCCTTTATAGAAATGTTAAATGCATTGTTAATGATTTCCATGATGAGTAGTTGGTATTGATTTTACTTATAATGTTGTTCAGTAGGCGCTGTAGTGATCATGTGTTGATATTAATTTCTTAATACAATTTTTTTTTACCTTTTATGCTTCTCTTTTTCTTAGACGTAACAGAAGGTGTTACAAATAAAAATCAACTATATGCATTATCATTTAATCTTAAAAAAAAAAAACTTAAAGGAGCTAATCCACTTAGTTTCATTTATACTTAAGAAAGAAACTTGACGCAACTAATCCTCTTAAGCTCTTTCCCACTAAATATTTAATCTCTTTCATGTTACACATTTAATAATCACAATAGGAGGGAGTGCTATTCCATGAAACATGTACAAATAAGATGGCATCCAACTAACTTATGCACAAATTACCCATATTAAATTATAGTTAAGATGAGGATTAAAAATCTTTGAATCATTGGATTAGTTTACATAAATTTATATTAAAAAAATATTTTTGTTAAATAATTATTATTCATAATTAAATATTATTTTCAATTTTAAGTATAATCCGAGTTATGTAGTGTGTATTTATCATATTTGATTTCCATGAAATATGTTGTCTTCTAACTTAGATTTAATACAAAACCCTATATTAATATATAAAACAAAAATTGAATTATGCATAATAATAACTTTACCAATTAGTCATAACATAACCCATTATATTTTTAAAACATTAATAAAGATTAAGGACTTGAAGAATAAAAATATTGTGTTAAGCCCAAAAAAATTAAAGATTGAGAATGCGAATTAATTATGACACAACTAATAGGAAAAAAAATGCGAGATGATGCAAAATTCTTATCACAATCAAACAATTGTAACTATTTTGGTGATCTATAAAGTGTATTATACTTATTTCCAAAGGGAAGTTTAAAATTTCGAGAGAGATTATTTAACCAAGTAGTATATTATACATTAATTAATTAATATTATATATTAATTAGATGTTTCATTAATTATATGATTATTTTTGGCTATTTAGATCATTTATTTTTTATTTAAATTTTATTTTAAATTAATATTTATGAAAAAGAAGAAAGTACAATATCTATGGAAAAAATGACTTTGATGACAAGTATTTAGTTTTTTTCACTACAACATCTTAAAAAAACACAACACATATATAATTAATTATTTTTTATATTATTCATGAAAAGAAGAAAGAATAAAAAATTGAACAAAATACACAACTTTCTTTTATTAATTAAAAGAAAAAAAAAAAAAAATTATTAAACAATATTGTTTTGTAAAACTACATAGTAATATGCATTATAACATATTTTTGTGATTTTTAAATTATAAAATTAAACATAAATGTAATGAAAATATTTGTAACAATTTTTTTTACACATTAAAAAAACAAATTAGTTTTTAACAAAATTCATAGCAATATTAACAAATATCAATAAAATTCAATAATATTAATTTTCTTTTTCAAAAATACATTTTTATTTAAATTGAATTTTAACTTTAACAACATTTGAATTTGAATTTATTGTTTTATATAATTACAAAAACGACCAAACACATTAATTATCACTAATATATTCACACCATTACTCTTCATATTTTCCTCTCAAATCTCTTACCTAATCTAATATTTTAAAATACCACATATAATAATAAAAGAAAAAAAAATATTGAAAAATAATTTAAATAAATAACACAAAATACTTGATATTAGTACATAAATTTGTTGAAACATATTTCACCAAATAAATTAAGAAAAGAATGGGTAAATTCACCTTTCACTTTTTGGTAAGGATTCCGTGGATAGATTCTAAAGAAATACTTCAAATAAATATATTTTTAGATAATAAAAAAAAAACTTATATTATATCGTAGTAAAAACCGATCAACAAAAGTTACATGATTAAATCATTCATATAGATGGACCCAACTTTGAAGTGCCAAGAAGATGAAGCCCGTTTAGAAAAATAACAAAACCATCCTCTATAAAATGACACATCAAGAGAAAATGTTTACATATTAAAAAATAGACACATCAAGTGAAAAAATTTACATATTAAAAAATAATTCCTCAAATAGAAAGAGCTTATTATATTAATATTTAATGATTTATTATATTTAATATTAATGTTAACCCTATATTCTTATTGTAAGAATATATAATATTTTTGTGTGTGAGAGTAAGCTAATAATGCTAATAATTTTGCATGAGATGGAAAATTCCCTAGTAACCCAAAGAGTGTGGTGTGGTGAAATGATAAAAAAATTTACATATTAAAAAATAATTTTTCAAATAGAAAGAGCGTATTATATTAATATTTAATAGCTTATTATATTTACGTCGAAACTTTAACATGTTTATTTTATAACATTTACCTAATCACATTTAAAAATTATTGTAAGGATATGTAATTGTCAAGTTTAAATGATTAAATAGGATTAAACTATGCAGCCAAACGTTTTATATTACCACATATGAATTATAGATTACCACAGACATTTTATGACACACTTTCTCAGCCAATACCTTTCGAGTTCTCAGCCACGAGATACTAATGTTAACCCTATATTCTTATTGTAAAAATATATAATATTTTTATGTGTGAGAGTAAGCTAATAATTTTACATGAGATGGAAAATTCCTTGGTAACCCAAAGAGTGTGGTGTAGTGAAATGATGAGTATTTTGTTATAATGAGTTTTGTAGTATTATTAATTTTATTGTATTTAAGAATATAGTTTTAAAATATTTAATAATTAAAATTTGAATTAATATTGATTATAAAGTTTTATAAATTATTATATTAATAGGTAGAAGGGGAATTTCAGTGAATGTTACAATAGGGATAATATGTCAAGTACATTAAAAAAAAATCCATGATTTTATGAGACAAATATTCTAAAATATATGATTTAAAATAATATTTAATTATATTGATTATCATTTATTAGTGGAACTAGTGACATTGCTTTAGCTATCTGCATGCATCATTTCTTCATCATTTGTAAGTGATATTGTACTTTGGTTTTTTAACATAATGTTTTCTTGATAGACTTTTTTTTTTATGTTTTGTTCTCTTTTTTTTTTATATATACATATAAAAAAATAATGTAATATATATATATATATATATATATATATATATATATATATATATATATATATATTTATATTCGAAACCATACTTCATGAATTATTTCAAAATCTTCTCTATGTCTAAATTCCATACTTTGTTTCCTACATGTTTAATATGACATGAAAAAACAGAGTTGATATGATCAATATAAAGTTTTCCTATTTTTTTTTTTATGAATTATCAGATAAGAAAAGTTAAAGAACATAACTACTTAAAAATTGTTAAATTAAATTTTCTTTCTTCAACATATACTCAAAACCATACTTAACCCAATATTTATCCAATCAAAAGTTGAATCTTAGTTGTACATAAAATAATAAATAAATAATTAAATACATCCGATACACATTTTACTTAGCATGGCTCCTCTTGCCACACAATTAGGTTGATTTTTTTGAACATATTGTTCTAACATCCCTATAAACATGTTTTGGTTTTTGTAACATCTCTCTCCTCTTGCCACACAATTAGGTTGATTTCTTTGAACATATTGTTCTAACATCCCTATAAACATGTCTTGGTTTTTGTAACATCTCTCCAATTTATTGAACAAAATTAACAAGAGAAATAACGTATAAACCTTTTTTCTTGGTGTCTAACGAGTATAATTGAAATAACATTACAACTAGACAAAATATCCGTTGGCAACGAATTAGGTAACTTAATATACACGCAACTAATCAACGCCTATAATTAAATCACCAAGTAACATGAACATTAGCTTGAGCACACTACAACTTCAATTATTGAGAAGTTTCTAAATTGTTCTACACTTAAATTTAAGTTTAATGATGCAAATGGTAACGAACTGAATGAATCCAATCGAGAACAATTACAATTATAATTTTATTATTAATTAAAGAATTTTAATACTAATTAAAGACGAAATTCTAAATTTTACTCATGTAATTAAGGAGGTAATGCTTATGCTCAACAACGCTCATTCACACATTTTTTTATTTAAAAAAAATTATCTCAAAATTATAATATTATAATTTTATTTACAAAGCACGTCAACAACAAAGGGAGATCTGACTATAACATCACAACCCCAACAACCTCAAAGACAAAAGAAGTATTATGCTGAAACCCAAAATCTTAACTAGTTCCAATGACCTCGTAGTGAGAAATTGACAAGGGGAAAGAGCAGCACTAAACTGTAATCACATCTTTATAACAAAGACATTGTACAACTTCTTCTAAGTATTATCTTCGAAGGTGTTAAGGAAGGAATGAGAGCTTTCTTCTCCATTTTTCCAATGAAAAATTACAATCCAAACAACTTTAAAGACAAAAAAAAAAAGTATTATGTTGAAACCCAAAATTTTAACTAGTTCCAATGACCTCGGAGTGAGAAATTGAAAAGAGGAAAGAGCAGCACTAAACTGTATTATCTTCTTCTAAATATTATCTTCGAAAATGTTAAGGAAGGAATGAGAACTTTCTTCTCTATTTTCCCAATGAAAAATTGATAGTCTTCCTTTAAATTCTTTTAAAACCCTCTATAAGAGAAGATCTGACTCTTTATTATGCTCTCTGTATATATGATGCAAAGATCTGACTCTTTATTATGCTCTCTGTACATATGATTATAACTTTATAGTAAAACAATATGCCCATTCAATTACTTTTAAAACATTAATATAATTTGATTAATAAATATAAATATATCCTTAATAGAATAAGTGGTACGTCTTAATTTCATTCAATAATAATATGTATAATATAATCTCACTAATAATTTACTTCATCTTCTTTATATAATTTAAAAATAATATATATCTCAATTTAAAAAAGGTAAATATTATACTCAATGTAACAATATTCAATATTTGATCTAAGGAATAAGCATTATAAAGTTAACAACATCTTACTTAATATATTAATTAAACATATGATAATGATTAACGTTTATTAAAATCTAATTGATCTATCTAATGTTAATCATCATTATATGTTTAATATATAACTACTTTAAAAACATAATTATTTGCATTAAATATAACAACATGTAATATAAGATCAAGGTAATAAACATTAACATTTTTCCACATAACCAAGGAATA
>JZKD02S0259396.1:201292-222972 GCA_000966675.3 Picea glauca
AAAAAAAAAAAAGGTTTAACGAGGGGAAAAGAGACGGAAATTATTGATAACCTTGAAATCTCCTCGATAATTTATTTCGCCTCCTAAATAGAGCGCAAGCCTTTGAAGTTTCTATGCGTACTGTGTTGGATGGCCCAAGGGCGCTATTAGTTAGTCTACGACAAGTATTAGTCTAATGTAGATTTTAGAAGGAAGCATGATAAAGGTACTCGCGCAGGACCTTTAGTCTCGTTCGATTCCTTCCGAATTTAATAATAGAGAAGAAATGACTCAATATTCTCCATGTCAAGTGTCAATATATCTATATTTACAGGAAGAACAAACTCCTCTTCGCCATTCGATACGTACACAAAAACATTTCTTAATTACAAGAATACATTTAATTTTAATCATTCGATTCTTGCATAAAGATTTCCCTTAACAATTAATCCAATGCTTAGAAATCATTAATTCCACCAAGCAATCCATATCCAATAACTAATCAATAATTAATCAAATATTCCTTTAAAAACAACTATAACAATGGAATACCATAACCAAAAGAATGATATATGTCGGCTAATATTCAATCTGGAACTTGCGTAACGTCCATCTCCTTCCCCTGCTAACCGATAGACTTCATCAATACTTTTCAATGAAAGCTAGGGGTACTCTTCTCCCCCTTTAGCTACACGAGCTACAAAGGGGTCACATACAAAATCTTAGACTAAACTAGCTCAAGCTTTCTCTCACAAGGAAAGGCTTCCACCTTTTTCACAAGCTTGTAGCCCAACTCACACAAGTAAACTTAGTCACAATACAATTTGACAACATTTAAGTCATCCAACAATAGGGTACCTCTCATTTTTCCTTACTTTTCTTTTATAAAAAAATTCGGTTTGACACTTGTCTTTTTAGGTAATATTAGCTCATTTTTAATAATTAATTTAAATATTATTCACCCCCAACACATGTCACATTTCCCCCAAGTTGCACATGTTAAATCCCTTTTAATTTAAATAATTAAGCATTTTCCCTCACACTCCTCAATTAGTTCCTAGATTTTCTTTTAGTTGTTCCTTAGTTCTCCAATTTATCTTTTATCATGTCCCCTAACTAATTTACAATTGGAGTTTGATTATGACTCTTCTCTTAGTTAGGATTTTGAGGTTGATTATCTTAAGATAAGTTACTCTATTTTGAGAACCCATTCTCTCATGAATATATTTTCTTTTAATTAAAAAATCATTTTTATTTATTTCATGCACACATTGTGCACATGTCTACATTTTCAGTCCTATTCTCCATTTACTAAAGTTTATTTATTCTAACTCCCAATTTATTTATTCTAACTCCCTTAGCCCATTTTATAAAGTTCCTTGGTAAAAACATCTATACTTAGACTTTTGATTATGTTATTTAGTTTATAACTAAAAAATAATTTGTATTCTCTTTTATAACAAAGTCTAAGTATTCAATTTATTTTCTAAGGTCTTTTAGATTTTTATTAACTTATAAATTATTCCTATGATGTACCCTTCAAGATGCACTTCCGTGCTCCAAGGGTGCCACTCGCCAATTGACTTAGTTTGGAAGTTTTCTAATGCTTGGAGTCAACACTTCATTTGTTGACCTTGTGTGAGACTAAAGACTCACTGATGAATAAGGAATATGTCTTATAGCGTGCCCCTCAGAAATCTTCGTGAGTGACTGTCTCATTCTACCCTCACATCATCATGAATCTATTGGAACAAGATAGTCGTTAAACTTCAGTTTAGGTCATGGCGAGAGTGCTAGTAGGTTGTGACAGGGAAGTTTCCAAACATCTCCCTCATCAATCTGGTATCCTTTTATGACCCTTTTACTCCATATGTGAATCGAATTAGCAAGCGTCACCATGCCTGCATTCACTGACAAAGATAATATTAATAACTCATATACATGGAATCAATAATTGAAATCATCATATAACACATGCGTAATAAGTCAAGTACTCATAAAAAAAAAGTAGACATTCCACTCCATGACTCAATCTAGAGTCCAAGGAAGTTTGGCGATGCCAACAACATCCTCATCTTGTCACATATCCTACACATTCAGGAAGCTTCATCATAATACATGTCAATGTTATACATCAATATAAATATCATATAATTTTCAAAACCTAATCATAACATAGACATACAAACCAAAATTGCTAATCGTAATGTACCATATTTTACACCGGATCACTTTCTCACAAGTGTCCTCAAAGAATAATTCAATGTATGAATGTGATCAGTGGAACTAGATGCTATAGTTTCCCCTTGTTTGTCCTTTGGAATTTTCAAAATCTCCTTGAAAAAAAAAAGATTCAAAAATTATCAATTTTTAAAAATAAGATCTTGATGCATATATTAAGATAATTCGAACCGGGACATTAACCATATTTACACACATTGGTGCATCACACACACACACACACACACACACATGCATTCATATAGTATAATAATGTTGTTGCAAAATTGAAAACATTTTTAAAAATCTTTATATTTAGTCTGTAACAACCCCTCTGTTACCGCATAAATGTAAGTGAGTACAGTAGTGGATACATTTTTTTTTTTTTAAGAGAATGCCAATGACAAAAGTAACTTGATATTAACATCAATTTTTACAATTTCATTTCTAAATTACATCCTACATTGCAAGTTTCATTATACAACATCAATTCTTCTAACAAAATAAATCAAAACATAAGCAATCTAGGATATCTACCCATCCAACCTACCTACAAGTTTAGGACCTCCAAGACACATAATCAATGCTCATGTCCATGATTCATCCGATTGATATTCACCATTCAAGGTCTCAAGACTAGCGATTGTTCTGAGGAACAATGAAGTATATAATTCCCATAGTTTCAATCTATTATGAAGTTCAACTAGAATTACCAACATTCTTAAATACAATTTTTTCAAGAACACATAAGATTTGGTGACGTGGTTACCACTTACATCACATAATTGAATGCCATTGCAATAATTCACTAACTTACAATTTAAAAGAATAGGAAGAAATTCAACAATATCAAGACATAAGATTTAATAGTAATAACCAAAAAACTTCAAGTAGGCAATCTATCAAATGACATTTTCAACTTTACTCAGGTTTTCTTAAAAGAGAAGAGAAAGGGTGTTAGACCTGAGAGAAGACTATAATCTTTCTTTGAAATTTCTAAACAAAAGGATATTGTTATGATGAAAAATTGTGTTTGGGTGATGTCTCTTTCTTAGAAGGAGTTTAAAATTTATGTTTCAAGTTCCTAAGTTTCTCTTCTGGGAGTCACAGTGCAAAGTGTGCACAACATCAATGTAAGGAGTGCGCAGATGAAACTTTTGAAAGTATAAGTTCAGGAGAAAAAGTGTAAGGTGCGTACAGAACCTACTCAGGATGTGCGAAGGCCTTGAGATTTTGAATTACGAAAACTCTAGAGAGACAATGCAAAACTACAAATGTAACACCCTTCATCACGAAGACAAGCTACTACAACGGGTCGATTTTTTTTTCTTTTAAAATGACAAAAGGAGGAATAAAACATCAATAACATGGCACTCAAAGAATCAGTCGCATAACTCAAAGTCTAATATAACAAATTCCCAAGTTGTGAAGGAAATCAGTAGTCTATGTCAATCTTTGTCAAAGATTTCAAGGTGCAATAAAATTTGTTAATTCATCAATCGTTGGTAAATTGAGGATGCACGCAAGTAGAATAAGCCTCTAAATCAACCTTACATCATTGTTTCTCTACGCGAGAGGCGTCTAGGGACTATCATCACTTACTCTAAAATTTCTGTGCACTAGACTCTAGCTGCTAATCTAGCTCATCATCAACATGGACTGTGCAAGAAAATCTAAACCACAAATCAACAAGAATCATTTAAGCTCGAGGGCAAGGACGCCATCCTTTTAAGTCGGCGCATGGCTGGATACTGCAATTTTTTGGGTTCTTTGCATACATCCATTAATAGTAGCACAGTGGATTTAATTACTAAGATAGATATCATCGTACAAGGTATCCCAAGTTCGTGATCGCCTAAAGCAAAGCCTTCTTTAAAAGGGTAACATACCATTAATTAAAATTTTATAACAAGGAGGGTGACTGCCATTAGTTAAGATTTAAGGGTGAATAAAAGGTGAAAGCAAGGTGGCTAGCATCATTTGGGTTGATCAAGGTGATTTCCATCCTTTAATAAAGTGAAAGCCATCTCTTGTGATAATTACCCATGAAGGTGAAAATCTCTGTAAAATATCAATCGTTGTCAACAGTAATCAAGACAAGAGAAGGTCAGATCTTGTTTCTATATCTCTATTAATAAATCCCAACCAGAGTTTAGGTGGCTTCCCAAAAGATGTAAGGCTCTTGATGACTATCAGTTTAAATGGGGCATGGTTATGGCTAGTCAACAACCTCATTAAAGATTCACTGCCATTTAAAACTCAGTGGTAAATCTGCCTGGCCTGCTCAACGATCCAATTGCTATCTATTATTTAGTATTATTGATCCAACGAATCACTGTTAGATTAAATTTCCAGAAACTTAGAGAGTCTCAAAATCAAGCAAGGCATCTCAATAAGGCCGACTTATTAAGGCGAATGAGTTACTGGTGGGATTAATGGTCATATTATTATACTGGATTTGTTGTCTAAAATGGTGAATCACTTGTTGTCTAAAACTAGAGTACAAGAGTAACGTTGTTAGTTACAATGAATTACTGGCTACCTAATATAGTATCATTGTGATCTAGGATACAACTGTGTGAATACTAATAAGAAATGGCTATAAATTGATTAAAATTAGGGAGAAACGTTGGTATAAATGTGTTGTCCAAACCATAAATAATTTCGCTATCATAAATGAATGAGCCATACAAAATCGCTATCATGGTAAATCGCTCCAGACTGTAAACAATAATAATCACTGCAACGATTAAATAACATTAAACTCATACTAGGTTCAATCGCATCCAGTCTGTAACAATTCAATCGTTGAACGTAAATTCATTCCGCCATTCATTTAATGTATAAATTTGTTGGCCTTAGTATAAAACCGTTGACCTTAAATGTTAAAAATGCAGTCTTTAAGGAAATTTCATGGTCATTGGATAATATAGTTTCACTGTCAATAAATGTAAGAAACGAATTCGCCATTAAATGATAATTACACAGTTTAATTAGCCATTAAAGTGAGGAAGACACAGGGTTAAATTGGCCATTATCAAATGATGAACATACAGAAATGAATTCTCCATTAAATGATAATTACATAATTTAATTTGCCATTAAAGTGATGAAGACGCAAGGTTAAATTCTCCATCATTAAACAAAACGCAGGGTTAATATTTTACAACTATCACATATTGCAATCACTAAAGTAATATTTTTACATCCATTACCTAATTACAATAGCAGAGGTAATATTTTTACATCAGTTACACAATTACAATCACAGAAGTAATAAAAACCAGTCAATCCAACACGAACCAAAACGCAGATTGAAGTTAAATACTTTTTACATCTCGGGCTACCAATATAAAAATGTTGACCATAGTAAGAGAACACCAGGGCCATAAGGATAACTCATCAAAAGGATTGCAGGGAATCTATCATTCAAGGCACAGAAAAATAAACAACAAGGAAGAAAGATAATCCATACGCAGAGGTCGTACTGGAAGGCACAAGTCAAACAATCAGGCAAGGACAACAATAGAGGTAGACGGCTGATAGGTTCATCCTTCGCTTCATCATCCTCGCACATAAAAGTAGGGCGTTGAGATCCATAGGTATTTTAACACTAAGACGATGACCATAAATCAGGCTTCTGGTCGACTCCTCAAGCGAGGACTGGTGAACTTGGGATGAAAGCTAAGCAACCACAAAGGACACAATCAATCACAGCCAGGTGGTCAAGATATGTGGGATAACAAAGGCCATGGGAGACAACAACCATCAAGCTAGGCTAAGAAAATTTTACATCATCAACTTAAAATACATCAATTTATTTTTCCAATAAACAAGCAGATCCAAGCATAAGTCCTAATACCATCTACCAAATAGAAATGAAGAGAGTGTATTGTTGCCTGATCGTTCACTCTAAATGACGTCCTGCGCGCTCCGTGCAAATCCCACTCGCTGACCGTCGAGACTTCACTAGTACCTCCCAGCCAATGCTAGGGGTACTCTTCTTCCCCCTTAGCCCCTCGTGCCACAAAGGGGCCACACACTCACTATCCAGAGATTTCGACTAGCTCCCATCTCACCTCGCAAGGCTGAGATACCACTCCTCACCGAGCTGGGTATCCCAACTCCCACAAGTTAAGTCAGTCAAGTAGATATTTCTGCAGCGTAACGTTACACAAACAGAAGAATATCCTTCATCATTCTCCTTCCTTCATTATATAGAGTTTTGAACTTCCTTTATTTCCTAAAATCTCATTTAATTAAAGTTTTAAAAAAAAATTCCTAAAAATTCCTTTCTGTACAAGTGTCTGTCATCGCCTACATTCCTCCATAATTGAATTTCTTTAATTAATTAATTATCTTTATTTCCCTCACCCACCTAGAGTTACTCCTAGAATCACTCCTAGGTGTCCCCAAATTCTCTTACAGATTTTAACGGCTCTCCCTATTACTAAATTGCTAGATCAGTTTAAATTAGAAAGCTCTTAAATGGTAGATACTTTTTCTGAGTTTGAATTTCCGCTTTTTCCCTTCTGTTCCCCTTTTTCCCTTTTTATGTTTACCTCTTTTCCTAGTTTCCTATTTTTTTTAGATTTTCCGTCTTTCCCCTTTTTAATTTGAACTCAAAAAGGAGGTGTGGAAATTAACCCTTTTTCCCTTTTCTCATTTAATTAGTATTTTAAAATTATCAAAATAATAAAACCATTAATTCCCCTTTTTCTTTTAAATTTTATTCCAACAGATATATATATATAAATTAAATTTCTTATTCCCTTCGTGTTACAAGATTTAACAAAGGCCATAATTATTATTTATGTGGTTTTTATTTTTATTATTATTATTGTTATTTTTTTTATAGAGAGATAAAATTTTACCACTAGCATAGTTTAGACTTAAACCTTAAATTTTCGTACAGGGAGACATTTAATTAGGGAATTTGTTTTAAAAATTTCTTAACACGTTATTCATCCTAAGGCCATCTAGGTTCATTTCTCTATCATCAACAATGAGACGTGCCCTTCAGGATGCACTACGTGCTCCAAGGGTTCCACTCGACTCTTGATTGACTTGGTAGACATCAATAACCCCTGGACTCAATACTCCGCTAGGTGAACTTGTGGAAGACTAAGGGCCTCTAAGGAATAGGGCCCTGCCTTATTGCGCACCCCTTAGAATCATCGTGAGCAACTTTCATAGTCTGCCCTCAGGGCATCGTGGGTTCTCTCGAACTAGGTAAACGTTAACCTATAGTTTAAGCCACGACAAGAGTGCTAGTAGGCTGTGGCAGGGATACTACTATCCACCCCTCTCCCTCAACATCTCTGGTAGTCGTGCGTGACCCATTTACTCCACATGTGAGTCTGGTTGGCAAGCTATCATCAGCTTGCATCACCAACAAATCATGTCAGAACATATCCATATCATATCATCTAATCAGATACACTAATATCATAGTAAAACAATCAAACCCCAATGGTACACTCCCTAACTCGATCCAGAGTCCAAGGGGTTCCATCGATGCCTCTGCATCCTTGAGGTCCAAAATCCTACACACTCAGTAAACCAAGTCAATAGCACCTGTCTATGTCAATGCAGTAAAACAACATGTCATCAACCCATAATGCCTCATAATCAAAATCAAAAGTTTTAATAGCATAGTAATCCGAATCACTTGCAAGCAAGTTTCCTCAAAGAATAAGTTTGCTCAGTGCACCAGAGTGGGATGTTACATACACCCCCTCTTGGTCTAAACTTCATCTCAAAGTTTCATGGTATAAATGATGAAATAAAGTGTATCACTGTATCATATGTCTATCTATCAAACAAAGATGGAAACTATTGGCACATATCATATGCGTCCTCCCAGGTCGTCGAGTGTGGACTATAATTGCCCCACTGGACCTTGACTTGCTCTATCATTCGACACCGTAGCTGTTGAACGCGATGATCCAAAATGTGGATTGGCTCAGGCATGAGCTCCCCTTCATCTGTCACCTGCAAGGAACTCATGTCAATAACATGTGTAGGATCACTAATATAATGTCTCAAAATAGATACATGAAAAACATCGTACATGCGCCTCAAAGAATCAGGCAAGGCTAGTCGATAGGCCATGGGCCCCTTTCTCTCCACAATCTTGAAAGGTCCCACAAACCTAGGAGAGAGTTTATTCAAACTTGATCGAAATTTTATGTGGTTTAAACTGCAAGAAGACTCAATCGCCGACCTCGTAACTACGATCGACACGGTGTGCATCGACATAACTCTTCTGTCGATCCTGTGCTTCTTTAATCCTTTGTATTATTGTTTGCATTTTCTCTTCCATTTCTTGGATCACTTTTGGTCCCACCAGGACCCTATCCTCAAACCAATCCCAACTCAAATATGTCTGACACAGTTGCCCATAAAGAAACTCAAAAGGCGCCATCTTAATGGTACTCTAGTAACTGTTGTTGTAAGTGAACTCCACTAGTGGTAAGAATTCTTCCCAATGCTTTTGTTGGTCCATCATGTATATGCGCAACATGTCCTCCAAGGTTTGGTTTGTTCGTTCAGTTTTCCCATCAGTCTCCGAGTGATATGCAGTACTAAAGTTAATTTGGGTTCCCAAGGCTTCTTGGAAACTCATCCAGTAAACACCAATCCTCGATCATATATAATCCTCTTAGGCATGCCATGTAGCCTCACAATCTCACTGATGAAAACTCTAGCTATGTCAGGTGCCTGATACGTCGTACGCATAGGAATAAAGTGAGCACTCTTCATCAGAGTGTCTACTACTATGAAAATCAAGTCATGTCTCCTTGCCATCAATGAAAATACAACAATAAAATCCATAGAAATAACCTCCCATTTCGATTCCGGAATAGTGTGTGGTTGTAGTAATCTTGCTGGGTTTCTATGTTCAGCCTTTACCTACTGATATTCTAGACATCTGGCCACATAGTTGACTATGTATGCCTTCATTCCCTTCCAGAAGAATAAGGGTTTAAAGTCTACCCTCATATTCATGATTCCCAGGTGAGCCATGTATACTGCTCTATGAGCCTCGCTTAGGATCAACATCCTCAACTCGTCATTTGGCGGTACGTAGATCCGATTTTTAAACCTCAATAAACCATCACTATCAAATGAAAATCCTTCAAATCATGGTACCATCATTTTGTTTTGTCCAATAAAACCCTCGACCTCTTTGTACCAGTCATCATTATGCTATAAAGTTAGAATCTTTTCATGCATATTCGTTTGAAGAGGTAGCACCGAAAAGATGCATGGTCTCTGACTCAATGCATCTGCCACTCGGTTCACTGTTCCTTTTATGTAAGTGATATCAAAGTCATATTTTCTAAGAAATTATGACCAACGTTGTTGTCGCATTCAGGTTGCTTTGCGTAAATATGGGTTGTAGTCCACAATGGTTAGTCTTTAGTTCAAAATTTCGTCCGACAACGTAGTGTCTCCAAACCTGCAAGGCATATACAATGGCTAACAACTCCAAATCATGTGTCGCATATTTCTCCTCATGCCTTCTCAGTTTCCTCGAGATGTAAGCGATCACTTGTCCATCTTGCATCAAGACTCTGCCTAAGCCTTCCTTGGATGGGTCCGTGCATACCAAGAATTCCACATCCATGTCAGTGACCTTTAGTATCAGTGTTGTTTTCAACAACTCCTTGAGCCTCCAAAATGCTTCCGTGCATTTCTCGGTCCAAACAAACTTCTTGTTTTTCTTCTGTAATTCCGTGATCAGATTTTCTATCTTCGAAAACCCCTCAACGAACCGTCGATAGTATCCTGCTAAACCCATGAAACTACGCACTTCTGGGACATTCGTCAGCGTAGGCCATTCCATAATGGCCTTGACCTTCACTGGATCCACAATGATACCTTCACCGTAGATGACGTGCCCTAAGTAGTGGATCTTTGATTGATAAAATGAGCATTTGGATAACTTCCCATACAATTTGTGCTCTTGCAGACACTGTAGTAACAAGCACAAGTGCTCGTCATGATCCTCCATCGTCCGAGAGTAGATCAAAATATTGTCGATGAATACTTGGACGAACTTGTCTAAGTACTTGTGGAACACCCCATTCATCAAACTCATAAATGCCCTCGGGGAATTTGTCAGTCCAAATGGTAAAACAGTAAACTCGTAATGTCCAAAACTCATCTTAAAGGCAGTCTTAGGGACATCATCCTCCTTGATATATATCTGGTGATACCCTGATTGCAAATCTATATTGGAGAACACCGTCACGCCCTTCATTTGATCAAACAGATCATCAATCCTTGGCAATAGATATTGATTCTTGATCATGGCCTTGTTCAATTGACGACAGTCAATGCAGAGCCTCCATGAACCATCCTTCTTTCGTATGAAAATAACAGGTGCACCCGACAATGAAACACTAGGACATATTAGTCCCAGGTCCAACAACTCCTTCAATTGCATTTTCAAATCTTGTAACTCTGGGGTTGACATCCGATAAGGTGTTCTTGCTATCATTTCAGTCCCCGGTTTCAGGTCTATGGTAAACTCCAATTCCCTCTCCGATGACATCCCAGGTAACTCCTATAGAAACACGTCCACAAACTCTCTCACCATTGGAAGTGGTTCTAGAACTTCCACTACTCCCTTCTCGTTTAACGCAAGGATCGCATAAAGCTCGCACACCTTGCACATGCTCTTCCAAAGTTGCAAGGAAGAGATAAACCTCAAGGAAACTCCCTGGTTCCATCCTACAATCTCACATCGTTGTCCCTCATCATCAACCAAGCTCAACCATTTTGTCTTACGGTTGAGTATTGCCTCATGCGATTCCAACTAGTCCATATCAATTACGACATCATAAGATCCTAAGATCATGGCGTACAAGTTGGCCCTTGTGACAAACTCTCCGAGGTTAAGGATACAACCTGTAACCTTTCCTCCAACCTTCTGTTTGGCTCCCGAAGCCATCTCTACAAAGCTAAACTCATCCTGTTTGACTGCCTTGACCTTAATCCTTTTTAGCATTGCACCAGAAATGAAACTCTTGGTAGCATCGGGATCTATCAAAATACTAAGGGTCTCGTTAGCGATGGTACCTGTTGTCTCGAGCATAGTCGACTGATGCTCTTCCTGGCAGTTATTCACTGTTGCATGAATCCGATAGGCCTTGCCTATATCTCCCACGGTAGTGGGTCCGACTGTGCTCCAGATGACACCTGCCCTGCTGGTCTCGCTGGATTCTTGGTCTGACCCCGCTGATAATCTCCTCCTCTACTATGAGGGCCTTCTGGATAACATCATGCAAGTTTTGAGGCATCAGAATCCTGACCTTTGCACGTATGTTGTCGTTAAGGTCGAACACAAACCTGTTGACCTTAATTTTCTCAGTGTTAAAGTGTGGAGCATACCGAAGCAGCTCCATAAAATGGGCCTTGTACTCGGGCACCGTACGATCGCCCTGTCGCAAGGTGTTGAAATCATTGAACTGACGCTCAATGAATTCCTATGAAAGGTACCTCTCTCGGAAATATTCCTTGAACAGTTCCCATGACATGTATTCGACGGCCACATTTAACTATAGTAGGAGCATATTCCACCATAGAAGAGTTCTCCCCTTCAATTAAAAGACCACCATGTGGACCTTCATGTTGGAGGTATAATTGTGAAGTGCAAATCACATCGCCATATTCTCCAACCATGCCTTGGCGATTGCACCATCCGGGGCACCAAAGAACTTGGGAAATTTGACCTTCTCGAGTTCACAGTGAATGCTACCAGTATCGACTAGAGTATGCGGTGGAACCTCAGTGGGTGTCAGTGCCCTAGTCTCATCTCTGTCCAAACGGCTGATCAGTGCCTCAGACATGCACTGAAAAGATATCATCATTCTAACTACATCATCAACTGTTATCTTCTCTTGTCCAAGAACCTTCTCGTCTCCCTAGGGGTTAGAACCCTCAGGCATGGATGCTACTGGAGGTGCCACACCTCTTCCCCTAGCACCCGGTTGTCTACCTCCACGACGTCCTCTAACCATGATTACCTACATGAATACAAGTGAACTCAATTAGTAACATTATAATCAAATCATATCAACGAAAGTCATAGTGATCCCAAGTCATGGGTCAAACCCACTCTGATACCATATGTAACACCCTTCGTCACGAAGACAAGCTACTACAATGGGTCAATTTTTTTTTTCTTTTAAAACAACAAAATGAGGAATAAAACATCAATAACATGGAGCTCGAAGAATCAATCGCAGAACTCAAAGTGATCCGGATTTATGTAGGAACACAATGAAATATAGAAATACACATAAATGCAGAGATGTAGTGGAAATAAGACTTCATTTCATTAATAACAAATGACTGAAAAATGCTTACAGACAGAATGGAAATAAACTAGCTAGGGCATTGGTAGCTTATCTCTGAGAAGAGATGTGGTGGCTATTGGCCTCTGAACTCCCTATTACAATGAGCTTCAAATGCCTAAATATTATTGAGAAACAATGGAAAACCCTAAACATCCAAAAACCTAACCCTAGGAGATGAAACACCAGAGTATGGGCCCCATTGGGGTAAATTGGTACATCAATTTCCCGGGGTCATAACTTTGGCATACTATTTCCATTTGATGCACATGATACATCATTATAAAGATCTATCCGAGGATTACACTGTTGACAGTGAATATCGAGTCCATAAGGGACTTATATTTGTCGAAGCATGAATGCCCAAAAAACATCGTTTAGGGCCTCAAAACAGCTCCAGAAGTTCAGGACCCGAAGAACTGCTAAAAATAGTAAATTTTGCTACAATTAAGGAAACTAAAAAACTAAAAGAAACAATGGTGTGGGTCCAAGTGGTATAGGTGGGTGGCCACCAATATCCACCTGGACCATTCCTCCCCCCTTAGGAAGCAATGGTCCCCATTGCGTTGAGTTCCTCCATGAGATGAGAAAACTTCTGCTGAACTTGGTCCCTGGTGAGCCACTTGCCCTAGTGAAGGCGTTGGCTTGCTTTGACAACTCATTATAGTTGGATCCTCTATTGGCAGGTGTTCTTGATCTATGTGTCCATAATTCGATCAGTTGTGGCTTGTTCCATGCAATCTGGGTTTAACTCTGTTTGTGTGAGTTGTTCTACCATGTCAGATGTGTCTAGTAGAGGTGGAAAGTAGGACTGAAGGTGGCCCACATTGAACACTAGGTGCAGACCAAGGAATGGTGGAATACCAAGCTCAAAGTAATTGTCCCCTACAGCCTTGGTGATGGTGTATTTCCCATATCGGAGTAGGCGAATCTTGTGGAAGGGTCCAATGAGGCACTCCTTTTGCAAATGTAGCCACACTTTGTTGCCCACCTAGAAGTTGTGTGGCACCCGATGTTGATCACGTCGTTACTTGTACTTAGCATTGACTCTGTCCAAGATGTCATGAACTTGTTGGAGGATGTGATGAATGCACTTAATGAATTTGTTTTCCTTGTCAGCCTCAGATTGGACATGGGTTGAATCTACCCAAGTAGCCACAAATGGCATGGCTACATCAATGGGACATAGAGGCTGGAATCCCAAGCCCACTTGAAAGGGTTGTGGCTGGTTGAGGTATGGAGAGCCCAGTTGTATATGTGTTGTACATAGGGGAGGCTCTCATCCCATGTGAATGGATGCTTTGAGCTATACATTGGCAGAATGTGTACAATCATCTAGTTGATGACCTCTGTCTAGCCATCAGTTTGTGGATGGAAAGATGTGGACTTGGTGAGCTTGGTGTCCAGCATTGACCAGAGGTTGGACCAAAATGTATTGAGGAACCTGCTATCCTGATCTAATATGATAGACTGTGGGATCCCAAAGTGTACCCACACTCCTTCAAAGAAGAGTTTAGCAGTGGATTCTACTATGATATTCTTCTTGCAGGCCATCATAATGGACATCTTCAAGAATTGGTTGATGACCACAAAAACACAGTCATTGCCATGCTTAGTATAAGGAAGGCCCGACATGTAATCCATAGGGATGGATTCCCAAGGTCGACTAGGGGTAGGAAGTGGAGTATAGAGGCCTTGCTTCTTGATGGTCGGTTTGGCAATGCCTCAAGTAGTGAAGGACTTGATGTACTTCCTGACATCTTGTCGAAGGTTCAGCCAATAGAAATAATTTTGCAGTACTGCCATGGTTTTCTTGACCCCGAAATGCCCAACGACTCGACTGTAGTGTGCCTCCCAAATCATCTTGGCACGCTCTCTTGAAGGAACACAAGGTTGTTCCAGGTGACAAAGCAGGGCATCATGGAGGTGAAAATTAGGAACTTGCTTACCCTCCAAGAGTGTATTGTATGTGTGGCCAAATTCAGGATCAGTTGTGTAGAGAAGTAGCCAATCATAAGTCTCATGCCCACAAGAGTTGAGCACAGTGGTTATCGCCATGATGGGTGGCCGACTGAGGCAGTTTGCAACATTATTGGTGTTTCCTTTCTTGTACTTAATGTTCAAATGAAAAAAGTATGTGGACCACTTCTGATGGTGATCATTCTGCAACTTCCCTTGTGTCTATATGAACTATAGGGGTCGGTGGTTTGTGTGGATGACTGTTTCCTTTCCCAAAATGTAATGCTTCCATTGCCGACAAGCCTGCATAATGGAATGCATTTCTTTGTCATAAGTGGGATACTTCTGGACTATGTTGGAAAGTGTCTCACTGTGATATGCCATTGGATGCCCATGTTGAGTAAGGACTTCCCCAATGGCATAGTTAGAGGCATATATCTTGATCTCAAATGGTTGTTGCAAGTCTGGTAATGTGAGCACTGGTGTAGAGCAGAGGTGATGATTCAACTCCCCGAATGCCTTCTGTTGAGATTTGGACCAAAAGAATTTTGCTTTAGCTCCTCCCTTGGTGACTTGACTCAAGGGCCAAGTGATATGAGAGAATCCCAATAAAAACCTACGGTAGAAATTGGCAAGACCTAAAAAGTTGCAGATCTCTATTAACGTGGTTGGGGATGGCCAATCCCGAATGACTTGGATCTTTGTTGGATCCACATGAACCCCCTTCTCATCAATAATGTATCCTAGATACTGAACCTAGGTCATGCCAAAAGTGTATTTCTCCAAATTGACACACAACTTGTGTTGTTGCAGTGTTTGGAGGACCTGTCGGATGTGGTGGAGGTGCTCTTCCCAAGTTTGGCTGAAGATCAAAATGCCATCCAAGTACACCACTACAAATCAGTTGGTGAATGGTTGTAGGATGTCGTCCATTAGCCTCATGAAGGTTGCAGGGGCATTTTTCAACCCAAATGGCATGACCAACCATTTGAAAAGGCCCTCCTTGGATTTGAAGGTAGTCTTCCACATATCAGAGGGTTCAATTGGTACCAGGTGATACCCCGAATTCAAGTCGATTTTGCTGAAATATTTTTCCCCCTTGAGTTGGTCCAGAAGGTCATCAATTCCGTGGGATTGGGTACCTATTCTGAACAATGATCTTGTTCAGTGTCCGATAGTCAATGTAAAGTCTCCAAGTCCCATCCTTCTTCTGCACCAACACGATCGATCTCCCATAGGGTGATGAACTCGGCTGTATGTGACCTTTCTACAATAGCTCCTAAATCTGACTCTTGATTTCGTCATTCTGCAGAACAAATCATTGATAGATGGGTCCATTGGGCAGCGACGCACTCGGGGTCAAATCAATCGGGTGCTTGACCTGGCAGTGTAGAGGCACCCCTGTAGGGGAGGTGAAGATGTCCATGTACTCCCCCATGACCTTATCCATCTATTTTTTTCATGCAGTGGGTCCCTCTATGGAGGTCATGGCCACAGTATTCCTCTTTCCTTGAGGGCGGATCATCAGGAAAACAAATTTCCTAGTTTTGTAAATGAGCTTACTGCATTGTTTTGCAGTAACCAAAGAAATGGTGGTAGGTGGTGCTACCTCCAGTATCCTGTACAGCTTATTTTCGAAAGTGATAATAACAACATGAGGCATGGACTCATGCACAACATGTCGCTTCCACAAGTACGGTTGGCCTAATAATACATCAAAAACATAAAGAGAATCAATGTCACATAATACCTCATCCTTGAAGGGCTTGATGTTGTAGGGAAGGTAACATTATTGGCTGATGCGGAGGTCCCATCCTTGGTGCAACCACCTGATGGTGTATGGTTGTGGGTGTGCTATGGTCAACAAGCCCAGCCGCTTCACGACCTCTACTGAGATGAGGTTCTTCTGACTCCCGCCGTCAACAATGAATTGCAACAGGGAACCCTTTATCCACATCTTGGAATGGAAGAGACGCTCCGCCTCATTTGGATCTTCTGGTTCCTCCTTCTGGATCTTCGTGGTGGAAATAGTGGCATTGGGCTCCGCATCGATAATATTCTTCCCCCTATCATTTCCCTTGTCAGGTTCTGATTCAGATTCGGAGCATGCATCCAATTCAAAAGCCTTCAACTCGGTTACCAGTGACTGCTTGGCCTGACACTCACTTGTGTTGTGAGTGGAGCTTCTATGGAACTCACACCACTTCCCCATGTCCTTTTTTGGCTTCATGGTGTTGTTATTTGCTTATGGATTTGGTAGGTTATCCTGGGCTACCCTGCCTTAGCTTGGTCCTTTGTTCTGCAGTTTGGGGGTACCTTTCCCTTGCTTCTGATTTGAAGACCCAAAGTATCGCTTTTTCTATTTGAACTTCTACTCAATCTTGGCAGCATATCGGTATGCCGCACCAAGTGAGGAGATGTCGAGGAACTCCATTTCCTCCTAAATGTATCTATGTAGACAACTGTGGTACTTTAACACCAAATGTTTCTCTGAATCTTTGATACCCAACTTTGTGTGTAGGGTATGAAACAGATTCGTCATCTCATGCACATCTTGGTACCTTTGTTGCCACAACGTAGTCCATTGTATGTATTTGTCCTCATAGTGCCCCATAGGATAATATTGTTCCTTGATGGCATCTCGGAAAGAATTCCAAGTGGGTGTGGTTGAGAACAGAGAGGGTTCCCCCTCGACTTGTTGCTCCGAGTAGGTTTCCCACTAGTCCTTGACATGGGGGGCTGATTTGAGGAGTGCGAAAATAATCCTTTCTCAGTCAAAAAATTCATGAACCGAGAAATATCCTTCTAACAAATTCAGCCATATATCTACGACATCTTCATCTATTTGGCCCTCAAATATGGGAATTTCAAAGTTTACTTGTACCTTAAAAGGAGTGGCACCTCTAGAGTGGTTGTTTGATGTCGATGCACCACTAGTGGGAATCCGTTGAAGAATCTGGGCAAAGTTGTCCATCATCGCATTCCTTTGTTTCTCGAGGGCCTCCTCGAGAAATTTTTTGATAGGATCTCCTGATCCCTCATATTTCTTTTCTTCCCCCATGGGAGGTCGTCAGGGTTTGCGAGACTGATATTGCAAAGGTTCAACCAGATCGAGCCCCAACTCCTTATACCTCGACCTCATTGGAGACATGTAAATAAAGATCGAGAACAAGAATACCACTCTGATACCATTGATCCGGATTTATGTAGGAACACAATGAAATATATAAATACACATAAACATAGAGATGCAGTGGAAATAAAACTTCATTTCATTAATAACAAATGACTGAAAAATGCTTACAAACATAATGGAAATAAACTAGCTAGGGTGTTGGTAGCTTATCTCTGAGAAGAGATGTGGCATCTACTGGCCTCTAAACTCCCTATTACAATGAGTCTCAAAGGCCTATATATTATTGAGAAACAATGGAAAACCCTAAACATCCAAAAACCTAATCCTAGGAGATGAAACGCCAGAATATGGGCCCTGTTGGGGTAAATTGGTACAACAATTTCTCGGGGTCGTAACTTTGGCATACTATCTCCGTTTGATGCACATGACACATCATTAGAAAGATATATCCAAGGACTACACTAATGACAGTGAATATCAAGTTTGAAATGGAGTCATATTTGTTGAAGCATTCATGCCCAAAAAATGTCATTTATGGCCTCAAAACAGCTCCGGAAGTTCAGGACCCAAAGAACTACTAAAAATAGTAAATTTTACTACAATTAAGGAAACTGAAAAAATGAAAGAAACAATGGTGTGGGTCCAAGTGGAATAGGAGGGTGGCCACCAATATCCACATAGATCACAAAGTCTAACATAACATTCCCAAGTTGTGCAAGCAGTCGGTGGTCTACGTCAATATTTGTCAAAGATTTTAGGGTCCAATAAAAGTTGTTAATTCGTCAATCGTTGGTAAATTGAGGATGCACGCAAGTAGACTAAGCCTCTAAATCAACCTTACATCATTGTTCCACTACACGGGAGGCATCTAGGAACTATCATCACTTACTCTAAAACTTTCACGCGCCAGACTCATCCTGCTAATCTAGCTCATCATCAACATGGACTGCGCAAGAAAATCTAAACCACAAATCAACAAGCATCATTTAATATCGAGGACAAGGGAATCATACTTTTAAGTTGGTGCACGCAACCATCTATTACTATAACTCTAGATACTGCAATTTTTCGGGTTCTTTTCATACATCCATTAATAGTAGTGCAGTGGATTTAATTACTAAGATAGATATCATTGTACAAGGTATCCCAAGTTTGTGACCGCCTAAAGCAAAGCCTTCTTTAAAAGGGTAACATACCATTAATTAAACTTTTATAACAAGGAGGGTGACTACCATCAGTTAAGATTAAGGGTGAATAAAAGGTGAAAGCAAGGTGGCTAGCATCATTTGGGTTGAGCAAGGTGATTGCCATCCTTTAATAAAGTGAAATCCATGTCTTACGATAATTACCCATGAAGGTGAAAATCTCCGTAAAATATCAATTGTTGTCAATAGTAATCAAGACAAGAGAAGGTCAGATCTTGTTTCTATACCTTTATTAATAAATCCCAACTAGAGTTTAGGCAGCTTCCCAAAAGAAGTAAGGCTCTTAATGTCTGTCAGTTTAAATGGGGCATGGTTATGGCCAGTCAACAACCTCAGTAAATATTTTCTACCATTTAAAACTCAGTGGTAAATCTACCTGGCCCGCTCAACGATCCAATTGCTATATATTATTTAGTATTATTGATCCAATGAATCACTATTAGATTAACTGTCCAGAAACTTAGAGAGTCTCGGAATCAAGTAAGGTATCTCGATAAGGCCGACTTATTAAGGGGAGTGAGTTACTGGTGGGATTAATGGTCATATTATTATACTGGATTCGCTGTCTAAAATGGTGAATCACTTATTGTCTAAAACTAAAGTACAGGAGTAACGCTGTAAGTTACAATGAATTATTGGTTGCCTAATATAGTATCGCAGTGATCTAGGATAAAATTGTGCGAATATTAATAAGAAATGGTTGTAAATTGATTAAAATTAGGGAGAAACGTTGGTATGAATGTGTTTTCCAAACCATAAATAATTTCGCTATCATAAATGAATGAGCCATACAAAATCGCTATCATGGTAAATCGCTCCAGACTGTAAACAATAATAATCGTTGAAACGGTTAAATAACATTAAACTTATACCAGGTTCAATCGTATCCAGTTTGTAACAAGTCAATCGATGAATGTAAATTCATTCTTCCATTCGTTCAATGTATAAATTTGTTGGCCTTAGTATAAAACCATTGACCTTAAATGTTCAAAACATAGTCTTTAAGGAAATTTTGTGGTCAATGGATAGTATAGTTTCACTGTCAATAAATGTAACAAAAAAAAACGTAGTCATTTGACATGTAATCCACTACCATTTAGGTTATACAACTCACTATCCAGAATTATAAACGCTGACTCTTAGCAAAGAAAAGCAATATCCCCAATTATATAATTTCTATCAAGGTAAAAGAAAAACGTAGGTAAAAAAGAAAAGCAGATAAAAACATAGATGTAAAGAATGGATGAAAAGTAGAGTTACATTGCCATTATCAAGTGATGAGCACACATAATGAATTCGCCATTAATTGATAATTACTCAGAGTTAAATCCTCCATTAAAAAGTGATGAAGACGTAGGGTTAAATTGGCCATTATCAAATGATGAACATACATAAACGAATTCGCCATTAAATGATAATTACACAGTTTAATTAGCCATTAAAGTGAGGAAGACGTAGGATTAAATTGGCCATTATCAAATTATGAAAATACAGAAACAAATTCACCATTAAATGATAATTACATAGTTTAATTAGCCATTAAAGTGATGAGGACGCAGGGTTAAATTCTCCATCATTAAACAAAACCCAAGGTTAATATTTTACAGCTATCACATATTGCAATCGTTGAAGTAATATTTTTACATCCATTACCTAATTACAACAACAGAGTTATTATTTTTACATCAGTTACACAATTACAATCGTAGAAGTAATAAAAACCAGTCAATCCAACACAAACCAAAACGCAGATTGAAGTTAAATACTTTTTACATATCAGGATACCAATATAAAAATGTTGACAATAGTAAGAGAATGCCAGGGCCATAAGGATAACTCATCGAAAGGATTGTATGGATTCTATCAATCATGGCATACAAAAATAAACAACAAGGAAGCAATATAATCCATATGCAGAAGCTGTATTGGAAGGCGCAAGTCAAACAATCAGGCAAGGACAACAACAGAGATAGATGACTGATAGGTTCATCCTTCGCTTCATCATCCTCACATAGAAAATAAGGGTGTAGAGATCCATAGGTATTTTAACGCTAAGGTGACGACTGTAGATCAGGCTCCTGGCCGACTGCTCAGGTGAGGATTGGCGAACTAGGGACCAAAGATAAGCAACCATGAAGGACACAATCAATCACAACTAGGTGGTCAAGAGATGCAGGAAAAAAAATGCCATGGGAGACAACAACCATCGAGCTAGGATAAGAAAATTTTCCATCATCAACTTAAAAGACATCAATTTACTTTTCCAATAAACAAGCAGATCCAAGCATAAGTTCTAATACCATTTACCAAACAAAAATGAAGAGAGCGTACTGTTGCCTGATCGCTCACTCTGAATGGCATCCTATGCGCTCCATGTAACTCTCACTCGTCGACTGTTGAGATTTCATTGGTACCTCCCAACCAATGTTAGGGGAACTCTTCTTCCCCCTTAGCCCCCCAAGCCGCAAAGGGGACACACACTCACTATCCAGAGATTTCGACTAGCTCCCAACTCATCTCGCAAGGCCGAGCTACCACTCCTCACTGAGCTGGGTATCCCAACTCCAACAAGTTAAGTCAGTCAATTAGATACTTTTGCAACGTAACGTTACGCAAACAGAAGAAGATCCTTCATCCTTCTCCTTCCTTCATTATATAGAGTTTCGAACTTCCTTTCTTTCCTAAAATCTAATTTAATTAAAGTTTTAAAATAAATTCCTAAAACTTCCTTTCCCTACAAGTGTCCCCCATCCCCTACATTCCTCCATAATTTAATTTCTTTAATTAATTAATTATCTTTATTTCCCTCACTCA
>JZKD02S0259396.1:224683-239501 GCA_000966675.3 Picea glauca
TCTATGAATAAATTAAATTTCTTATTCCCTTCCTGTTACAAGATTTAATGAAGGTCATAATTATGATCTATGTGGTTTTTATTTTTATTTTTATTATTGTTATTTTTTTATAGAGAGATAAAATTTTACCACTAGCGTAGTTTAGACTTAAACGTTAAATTTTCGTACAGGGCGACATTTAATTAGGGAATTTGTTTTAAAATTTTCTTAACACCTTATTTTTCCTAAGGCCATCTAGGTTCATTCCTCTATCATCAACAACGCAATGTGACCTTTAGGATGCACTAGGTGCTCCAAGGGTGCCACTCACCTTAATCTATTTCCCTTGCACGACATGCCCTTCAAGACGCACTACGTGCTCCAAGTGTGCCACTCACCTTAATTTGTTTCCCTTGCGTGACGTGCCCTTCAGGACACACTACGTTCTCCAAGGGTGCCACTCACCTCTTGACGAACTTGGTAGACATCAATAACCCTTAGAGTCAATACTTCACCAGGTGAACTTGTGGGAGACTAAGGGCTTCTAAGGAATAAGGCCCTTGCCTTATTGTGTTCCCCTTAGAATCATCGTGAGTGACTGTCGTAGTCTTCCCTCACAACATTGTGGGTCCTCTCGAACTAGGTAAATGTTAACCTATAGTTCGAGCCACGGTGGGAGTGTTAGTAGGCCGTGGCAGGGATGTTGTCCACACCTCTCCCTCAACATCTCTGGTAGTCATGTGTGACCCCTTTACTCCACATGTGAGTCTGGTCGGCAAGCTATCGTCAGCCTACATCATCAACAAATCATGTCAGAACATATCCATATCATATCATCTAATCATATGCACTAATATCACAGCAAAACAATCAAACCCCAATGGTACACTCCCTGACTCAATCCAAAGTCCAAGGGGTTCCATCGATGCCTCTTCATCCTTGAGGTCCAAAATCCTGCATGCTCAGTAAACCAAGTCAATAGCACCTATCTATGTCAATGTAGTAAAATAACATGTCATCAACCCATAACGCCTCATAATCAAAATAAATTGTTTTAATAGCATAGTAATCTGGATCACTTGCGAGCAAGTGTCCTCAAAGAATAAGTTCGTTCAGTGTGCCAGAGTGGGATTTTACAACAAAGAGTAAGCATAAGAGATGCACATATAACCCTTTAAGTCAACATTTCAGGAGGGTAGTGAAAGAAATCATCGGAGTTCACTTCAACAAGTGGCGAAGTTCAAGAGATAAAATGTGTTCAAAGTTCCAATTGGGAAATCAAGAGTGTTAAATCTCTTTATAAGAATTAGTGGACAAAATCTAATCCTAAGGAGTCAAAATCCCCACTAGAGTAGTGCACTCATTAAACCATGAGTCCTTCTGACTTCATGACTTCAATGGTTTGGAATAGTTAAAGTTGTTGGGGCATGGAGCCCTGTAGCTCTAAAGCCCAAAATTAATCCTTACTATATATTGTTGGATAAAAGTGAGTCGTAGATCTCCATGAGTAAATCCTGATCATTGACGATTGTTAAACAAGGACCGTCAAATCTGTGGGTTTCAACCTTTGCTAGTTCGAAGGTAGGTTGTGTTGGAGTCGCAATAACTTCCAAAACCCGTAGTTCCAGAATAGAATATCCACTGTAGCTTCTTGTGTGATGAGAATCCTTTCAGTTGTCTGATTAAGTTCATAATTATTGATGAAGTTAAGTGGAAGGATATGGTTAACCTACATCTTCTGGTGAACCTCTCTTATGACCAAATTCGATCGGTAACACTTCAGGGGGATAGGAGTGTTGAAGTTGAAGAAACCTCCATAGCATCAGAGTTCTGGAGTTGCGAATAGCGCATTTAGGGCCAACGCTTGGCTCCATCCCAAGGTCACATGCATAACTTGTTAAGGAATAAGGGATAATGCTCAGGTTTAGAAGTAAGTCAAAACTCCCAAAAACCTTCAACAGGCATTACCTGATTTAAAAAAATTGGGATTTAAAATGCAAAATTACAGAGACTTCACGCTACTAGAAACTTCAGATTTATCAATTAATTGAACAAAGAACACAACAAATATCCCACAATATGGGTTGATTTAGGATTCAAACAAAATTCAACATAGAACTCATGAATATGAATTCAGGCTTAGTTTCATAGTTTACCAATGAACAATACACTATTAATTTCTTTAAATAATCTCAACTAAAAAGTACAATCACATGAAATTCAAATATGGATGAAAATACCCATTCTAAAACATATATCATACACAATATAAATTTGAAATTTACAATGAGGATCAAGAAACTCAAAGTTAGAGTTCATAAAATGCCCAAAATTAAAGCGAAAATTGGAAAATTGTAAACATCGTAACTATTATTTGTTTGGAAGAAATTTCAACAAATTGGAATTCACTCTTTATTTTGATTCTACAGTGGCCATATAAATCTAACAAACTAATACATTTGTTCTACAAAGTAAATTCAGAATATAAAAATACAGGGACCAATGAAGGTTGCAATATGAAGATGCCCTTCAAAGTCTTCCGCTCCTTCCTTATTTTCACTTGTTAATCACAGAGACTTCATTGATACCTCCCAACCAATGCTAAGGGTAATATTATTTCCCCTTACTCCCCTGATCCGTAAAGGGGCCAAGCACAAAAACTAGAACACAATAGCTTCCAATCTTGCCTCACAAGGAAGAGATTCCACTCTTTTCACAAGATTGGAGTCCCAACTCTCACAAGTAAAAAAAATTCAAATCAAAATTCAACAACATAACAGTGATCCCAAAATTTAGATCCTTTTCCCTTATACATCATTTTTTATAGCAATTTTCCTCACTAACACTTGTCCTCATGCACAATAATTAATTTTTTAATAATTTAATTAAAGGATTATTCATGCACTACACGTGTCACACGCTCCCCAAGTTGCACAAGTAATTTCTCTTTATATTTTTATTTAAAATCCATTTTCCCTCACATTCCCCAATGTGTACCTATTTTTCCTCTTAGTTGTATCTTAGTTCCCCAATCCCTTAATTAATGTGTGTCCTAACTAGCTCTTAGTTAGAGTTGGATTAGGAGTCTTCTTCTAGTTAGACTTAGTGTAGTTTGAATCTAGATATTGTTCCATGAGTATTCCTATTCTCTCATATTATTATTTCTTCTATTTTAAAATCCATTATATTAATTTCATGCACACAAGTGTATTTTATCCAACCCTTAGATGTTATTCCCCTTTTTCCTAGAGTTTGATTATTCTCCAATATTTTAACTTATCTCATAATTCATTTAGTCCTTTTTTTAAATTTAGACTTAGACATAGTCTTATACTTTTGTTAGAATTTCTAATCAATAATTTATTGTTTCATTAATTATTTTATTCTAACAAGGTCTAATCATGTCCCAATGTTCTCGAGGCCACCTAGGTTTATTGACTCAGGTTTCAACTGCGCAACATGCCCTTCAAGATGCACCTTTGTGCTTCAAGGGTGCCACTCACATTTGACTTGTTTTGGAAGTTTTACTGACCCTTTGGAGTCAAAACTCAACTCGACCAACCTTGTGAGAGACTAAGGGATTCTAAGGAATAAGGACTCCTTCTTACTGTGCACCCGTGAGAAATATTCATGAGCGACTCTCTTAGTCTTCCCTCACGACATCATGGAACACCAAAACTAGGTAATCATTAACCTACAGTTCAGGCCACGACGGGAGTGCTAGTAGGATATGACAAGGACACTTCCACACCTCTCCCTCAATGTCTAGTTTATATGCATGACCCCTTTATTCCTTTTGTGAGTCAGATTAGCAAGCATCGTCAAATCTATATCCACTTGACAAAACAGTGTCAATAATCCATATACATAAATCATATTGAAATCATGCATCACATATGCGTAAAATGAAAGACTCAAATGAATATAATCCACTCTCTAACTCAATCTGGAGTCTGAGGGAGTCCATCGATGCCATTGGCATCCATAACCTATCATGTGTCCTACACACTCAAGAAAATTCATCAATAACATCAACCAATATATATACATCAAAATAATAATAAGTCACAACACATCATCATCATCATATATATAACTCATAAGCAGAACAAAGTCATAATATACCATAATTGGATCACTTGTACACATGTTTCCTCAAAGAATAAGTCAATACAAGTATTCTCAATAGAGTGGGATGTTACATACACCCCCTCTTGTTTTAAACTTCAACTTGAAGATTGTAGAGTATATAAAAGAAAGTAATTAAAGGTTTTTGACATAAATATATATGTCTAATCTATTAAACAAGTAAGGAAACTATTGACGCATCTCATATGCATCTTCCTAGGTAGCTGAGTGTGGACTATAGTTGTCCCACTTAACCTTGATCTAATCAACTATTCGATGTCATAGTTGTCGAATACTTGGTCCAAAATGTGGATTGGATCCAACATGAGAGCACCCTCGCCTGACACCTGCAAATAACTCATGTCAATAACATGTGAAATATCACTAATATAATGTCTCAAAATAGATATGTGAAATACATCATGCATACGCCTCAAAGAATTAGGCAAGACTAGTCAATAATCCACAGGTCCCTTCTTTTCCATGACTTCAAAAGGTCCCACAAACCTGGGAGAAAGTTCAACACCCTTTCCAAACTTGATCAAACTCTTGGGTGGTTTTACCCGCAAGAAAAATCTATCGCCAACTTCATAACTGTGGTCAACGCAGTGCACATCAACATAGCTCTTTTTTCGATCATGCTCTTCTTTAATCCTTTTTCTTATAGATTGCATGTGTTCTTCCATTTATTGCATCACCTCTAGTCCTACCAGGACCCTATCCTCAATTCCATCCCAACTCAATGACGTATGACATGGTCTTCCGTAAAGAAACTCAAACAATGCCATCTTAATCGTACTCTGATAGTTGTTGTTGTATGCAAATCATACTAGAAATAAGAAATATTCCCAACATTTATGTTGGTCCAATACATACATATGCAACATATCTTCCAAAATTTGGCTCGTTCTTTATGTTTTATCATTTGTCTCTAGGTGATAAGTTGTGCTAAAGTTTAGTTGTGTTCCCAAAGCCTCTTGGAAATTGGTCCAAAACTGTATTGTAAACATCGATCCCCGATCGGATATGATCCTTCTTGGTACTCCATGTAACCTCACAATCTCATTAAAAAACACTTTGGCTATATTTGGTGCCTGATACATCATACACACTAGAATAAAGTGTGCACTCTTTGTCATAGTGTCCACTACAACAAAAATTGAATCATGCCTCTTTGCCATCAATGGAAATACAATAATAAAGTCCATAGAAATGACTTCCTATTTTGATTCAGGAATAACATGTGGCTATGAAAATCATGTTGAATGTCTTTGTTCAACCTTCAATTGCTGACATTCTATACATATTTCCATGTAACCAAGTATTTATGCTTTCATTCCCTTACAAAAGAACAAAGGCTTAAGGTTTTCCTTCATCTTCGTGAATCCCAAATGAGCCATGTACATTTCTCGGTGAGATTCTCTCAAGATCAAACTTATTATTTCATTGTTGGGTGGTATGAAAATTCTTCTATTAAATATCAACAATCCATTGTCGTCTAAAGTAAAACATTTGTAACTTGGTATCATCATGCTATCTTGTTTTATATTTCTCTTAACTTCCTTGTACCAGTCATAGTCTATCTGTAATGCTAGAATCTTTTCTTGAAGATTTGTCTTAAGAGGTATTACAAAGAATATGTGTGGTCTTCGACTCAATGCATCTTCCACTCCGTTCACCATTCCTTTAATGTAAGTAATCTCAAACTTGTATTCACTGAGTAGTTCTAACCAACGCCTCTGTCATGTGTTCAAGTTACTCTACATAAATATATGTTTCAATCCACACTGATTTAATTTTAATTCAGTTTTTTGTCCAATGAGATAATGTGTCCAAAATCTCAAGTCATATATAGTTTCCAATAATTCCAAGTCATGTGTTACATAGTTATCTTCATGTTTTCTCAATTTCCTTGAAATGTAAGTGATAACATGACCATCCTGCATCAAAACTATGTCTAAACATTCATTAGATGCATCCATGCATACTAAGAATTATATGTCCATGTTGGAGACTTTCAATATCGACATTGTCATCAACAAATATTTGAGCTCTTAAAATACTTGCGCACATTTATCAGTCCACATGAACTTCTTGTTCTTCTTCTGCAACTCCATGATCGGATTTGCTATCTTTGAAAACCTTCGATGAATCATCGATAATATCCTGCTAAACCCATAAAACTGTGTACTTCTTTGTACATTTTTCAGTGATTTGCATTCCATAATATCCTCTACTTTTGTTGGATCCACAACGATACCTTCACCATATTTGTACGACCAATATTAAATGTTCATCATGCTCTTCTTTCATCCGAGAGTAAATCAGTATGTCATCAATAAATACTTGAAAAAACTTTTCCCCTGAGGCATTTGTCAATCCAAATGGTAAAATTGTAAACTCATAGTATTTGAATCTCATCTTAAATGCGGTCTTAGGGACATCTTCTTATTTAATCGATAATTAGTGATATCATGATCTCAAGTCATTTTTTGAAAACATCGTCACTCCTTTCATATGATCAAATAAATCGCAAATCCTTGGAAACAAATATTGGTTCTTGATCGTAGCTTTGTTCAATTGACGATAGTCAATGCAAAGCATCCATGATCCATCCTTATTTCTAACAAATATTATTGGCGCACCCCACGATGATACGCTTGGATGTATTAGTCCCAAATCCAACAACTCCTTCAATTGCATATTCAACTTCTGCAACTCAGGCGTTGACATCCTGTAAGGCATTCTTCTTATCGGTTCAGCTCTAGGTTTCAATTCTATTGTAAACTCCAACTCTCTTTCAAGCGGTAAACCCGACAACTCTTCTGGAAATACATCTACAAACTCTTGTACTACAGGAAGGTTTTCTATTCCTTCCATCTATCCATTTTCATTTAGCGCTAATATTGCATATAACTTGCATCCATTGAGCATACTCTTCTACAAGGAAGAAATAAACCTCAAGGACACTCCCTAGTTTCTTCCTAAAATTACTCTACTTTGTCCCAAATCATCCATCAAAATTAATTGTTTCGTCTTAGAGTTAAGTATCGCATTATGCTCTACTGAATAGGCCTAAACTATTGTTTACGTTGTGGGAGATGTTTTTACTACTAACGTAGCCCTCTGTAAGGAGTCCTCTGTTGAGGATTCTATCACCGTGGTGTCGTGAACATAGGTCCTTTGGGTGTATCTGTATGCCCTGAAGTCTATCTCGCTAGTGTGTGATGTTGTTGCACTCCTAAATTCATTTGTCTAATCAGTCTAGAAGGCATCTTACTCTGACCCCCACCATTCAACTCTTCCTCAGCCATGAGGGTCTACTTAACTGCATCGTGCAATTTCTAAGGCATTAATATCCTCACCTTCAGACAAATATTGAATTTAAGGCCAAACACAAACTTGTTGTCCTTTAACTTCTCCATGTTTAGATGTCGAGCATACCTAAGTAACTCCATGAATATACCCTCATACTCTAGCACCATACCATTTCCTTGTCATAAGGAATTGAACTCATTAAGTTGGTGCTCAATGAATTCCTTGGACAAGTACCTCTCCTAGAATCGTTCCTCGAACAGTTCCCATGAAACGTCTACAACGACCATGTTTCATTGAGGTAGGAGCCTATTCCACCATAGGAGAGAATTCCCCTTCAGCTGAAAGAATTCCATGCAGACTTTCATGTTTGAGGTGTAATCGTGAAGTGTGAATCACATATCCATGTTCTCCAACCATGCCTCGGTGACTAAGCCATCCAGGGCACCCTAAAAATCAAGAAATTTCACCTTCTCAAGTTCTTTGTGTATACTAATACTACCAGATGGGGCATGTTGTGAGTCGTTATTGGGCACATACGCTCTGTCCTCATATATATCCAGGTGGTTGATCAATGCCTCTGACCTCCTCTAAAAGGATCTCATCATAACTACCACATCTCCCAAAGAAACTTGCTCCTGCTCAGTGGTCGATTCTTCTCCCTGGGGTTAGATCCCCTCTAGAATGGGTACTATCAGAAGTGTCACACCTCTTCCTCTAACACCATGTTGTCTACCCCCCTTGTGTCCTCTAACCATGATTACCTCCAACACACATAATCAACACTCAAGTCCAGGATTCATCCGATTGATCTTGACCATTTAAGGTCTTAGGACCAATGACTGTTCTGAGGAACAAGTATCTAATTCCCATAGTTTCAATCTATTATGAAGTTCAACTATAATTACCAACAATTTTAAATACAATTTATTTAAGAAAACAAAAGATCTGGTAACATGGTACCACTTACATCATGTAATTTCATGCTATTGCACTAATTAATTAACTTACTATTTAAAAGAATAGGAAGAAATTAAACAATATCAATATATAAGCTTAAAAACAATAACCATAAACTTTTAAGTAGGAAATCTATCAAATTAAATTTTCAACTTTACTCAGGTTTGCTTAAAAGAGAAGAGAAAATATCTCATCCCTGAGAGAATACTGTAAGATTTCTTTGAAATTTCTAAACTAAAGGATATTTTGATGATGCATAACTGTGTCTGGGTGATGTCTTTTTCTAAGAAGGATTTAAAAAATTTTGTTTCAACTTCCTAAATTTATCTTCTAGGATTTACAGTGAAAAGTGTGCATAGTGTCAATGTAAGGAGTGCGTAGATGAAACTTTTGAAAGTCCAAGTTTAGGAGAAAAAGTTCAGGGTGCGTAAAAAACCCAATAGGGATGTGCGAAGGCCTTGATCTTCTGAATTATGGAATCTCAAGAGAGATAATGAAAAAATACAAAGAGTAAGCATAAGAGGTGCACATGAAACCCTTTAAGTCAAGAGTTCAGGAGGGTAGTGCAAGAAAGCATCGAAGTTCACTTCAACAAAAGGTAAAGTTCAAGAGGTAAAATACATGTAGAGTTCCAATTGGTAAATCAAAGAGTGTGAAATCCCTTGATAAGCATTAGTGGATGGGATCTAATCATGAGGATTCAAAATCCCCAAAACCATCCGATCAAACTAGAGTAGTACAATTGTTAAACCTTGAGTCCTTCAAACTTCATGACTTCACCAGTTTGGAACAACTAAATTTGTTGGGGCATGAAGCCACGAAGCTCTGAAGCCCAAAATTAATCCCGACCATAGATCATTGGATAAAACTCAACCTTAGATCTCTGAGTTATTCAGAACTCGGTACTTCAACTAGTTTGAGACATAACTCCTAAGAATTAAGTAAACCCTAAAGTTTCAAACTCCCGAAGTGAAGGATATTAATAGATCTTGTGATCGAATGAGATTCGTTAGATCTACGAGCCTTCATATTTTGGTGGTTTGGTAATTTGGTACTTCGAAAAAATTGAGCTGTTGTTGCAAAAAGGTGAGGGACTCCCAGAGTCTTGAATTCCAGAGTTGACGTCAAACATTGATCAAAGGGGAGAGTAAACCGTTATATCCCCAAGCCCTTTGGCGGTTGAACAATCTGATTAGAACAATTTAAAGTTGTGAAAGTGGAGAAAACCTCAAAGCTCCAAAGTCTTAGAGTAAAGGACAATCATGGATCTATTGATCTAATGAGGACCGTTATATTTTCGAGTCTTCGTCCTCCATAATTTCATTAGTTTGATACTCCAAAGGAATTGATACATAGAAGTTAAAGGTTAAGGAGCTCCCAGAGTCCTGAAGTCTAGATTAAATCCTAACCATTGACGAGTGTTAAACAAGGACTATTAGATTTGTGGGTTTCATCCTTTGCTAGTTCGGAGGTAAGTTGTGTTGGAGTCGCAATAACTTTTGAAGCCCGAAGTTCCATAGTAGAATCTCCACCGTAGCTTCTCATGTGAGGAGAATCCTACCTGCCATATGATTAATTTCATAATAGTTGACGAAGGTAAGTGGAAGGATAGGTTTACCTACATCTATCAGTTAACCTCGCTTATCACCGAATTCGATCTTTAAACACTCTGTGTGGACATGAGTGTTGAAGGTGAAGAAGCCTCTGGAGTGTCGGAGTTCCAAAGATGTGAATAGCGCCTTTAGGGTAAACACTTGGTTCCAGCCCGAAGTCACATGCATATCATGATAAGGAATAAGGGTTAACGCCCAGGTTTAGAAGTAAGTTAAAACTCCTGAAAACCTTCAACATGCGTTCCACGATTCCAAAAGTTTTGTGATTTAAAAAGAAAAATTATAGAGACTTCACGCTACTAGAAAATTTGTATTTATCAATTAATTCAATAGAGAATACAACAGATATCCCACAATATGGGATGATTTAGGATTCAAACTAAATTCTACATAGAACTCATGAATACGAATTCAGTCTTAATTCCATAGTTTGCCAACTAACAATACACTATCAATTTCTTTAAATAAACTTATCTAAAAAATCTGATCACGTGAACTTCAAATATGGATGGAAATACCCATTTTAAAACATAGACTATATACAATATAAATTTGAATTTTACAATGAGATCAAGCCACTCAAATTTAGATTTTGGTAAACGCCCAAAATTACAGCGAAAATTGGAAAATTGTAATCATCGTAACTATTATTTGTTTGGAAACAATTTTAACAAATTTACATTCAGTCCTTCTTGTGATTCTATAGTGGCCATATCAATATAAAAAAATAATATACTTGTACTACAAAGTAAATTCAAAATATAAAAATATTGGGACCAATGAAAGTTGCAAGATGAAGATTCCCTTCAAAGTCTTGTGCTCCTTCCTTACTTTCACTTTCTAATCATAGATACTTCACCAGTACCTCCCAGCCAATGGTAGGTTTACTCTTCTTCCCCCTTATCCCCCTGAGATGCAAAGGGGCCAAGCACAAAAAATAGAACATAGTAGCTCCCAAGCTTTCCTTGCAAGGAAGAGATTCCACTCTTTTCACAAGCTTGGAGTCCCAACTCTCACAAGTAAAACATAGTCAAATAAAAAATTGGAAGCATAATAGTGCTCCCAAAAGTCAGATCCTTTTCTCTTCTACATCATTTGTTTTATAGTAATTTTCCTCACTGACACCTGTCCTCATGCACAATAATTAACTTTTTAATAATTTAATTAAAGGATTATTCACCCACTACATGTGTCACACACTCCCCATGATGCACAAGTAATTTCTCTTTATATTTTTATTTAAAATCCATTTCCCTCACATTCCCCAATGTGTACCTATTTTTCCTCTTAGTTGTATCTTAGTTCCCCAATCCCTTAATTAATGGGTGTCTCCTAACTAGATCTTAGTTAGAGATGGATTAGGAGTCTTCTTTTGGTTACACTTAGTGTAATTTGACTCTAGATATTGTTCCATCAGTATTCCTATTCTCTCATATTATTATTTCTTCTATTTTAAAATCCATTATGTTAATTTCATGCAAACAAGTGTATTTTATCCAACCCTTAGATCTTGTTCCCATTTTTCCTAGAGTTTGATTATCCTCCAATATTTTAACTTATGTCATAATTCATTTAGTCCTTTATTTAAATTTAGACGTAGACTTATTCTTAGACTTTTGTTAGAATTTCGAATCAATAATTTAATGTTTCAATAATTATTTTATTCTATCAAGGTCTAATCATCCCAATGTTCTCTATACCACCTAGGTTTATTGACTCAAGTTTCAAGTGTGCGACGTTCCCTTCAAGATGCACCTTTGTGTTCCAAGGGTGCCACTCACATTTGACTTGTTTTGGAAGTTTTTCTTACACTTTGGAGTCAAAAGTTCATTCGGTTGACCTTGTGAGAGACTAAGTGATTCTAAGGAATAAGAACTCTACCTTATTGCGTGCCCCTTAGAAATATTCATGAGCATTTGTCTCAATCCACCCTCATGACATCATGGACCACCCAAACTAGGTAATCATTAACCTATAGTTTTGGCCACGATGGGAGCACTAGTAGGTTGTGACAGGGATGATGCCACATCTATCCCTCACTGTCTGGTTTCTTTGCATGACCCATTTACTCCTTATGTGAGTCATATTAGCAACCATTCTCAAGCTTGCATCCACTTGAAAAAACAATGTCAATAATCCCTATACATAAATCATATTGAAATCATACATCACATGTGCGTAAAATGAAATAATAAAATAAATAAAATCCACTCTTTGACTCAATCTAGAGTCCAAGGGAGTCCATTGGTGCCATCGACATCCATAACCTGTCATGTGTCCTGCACACTCAAGAAAATTCGTCAATAACATATTCCAATATATATACATAAAAATAATAATAAGTCACAACACATCATCGTTATCATATATATAACTCATAAGCAAAACAAAATATTAATATACCATAACCAGATCACTTGTACACAAGTGTCCTCAAAGAATAAATCAATAAAAGTATGCTCAATAGAGCAGGATGTTACATAGTCAGTGATTTATAAATTAATAAGAGAATCACTTCCTAAGTACTATTTATTATGCACTGTCAAAGAGTGAGCAAATTTAAGAAATAGAAATTTCCATATAAATAATCATTTTTCCATTTTAAACTTAACGACGTGTTTTGTAAATAATGCACCCCGATGCATATTTAGGTAAAATTCACACCGACGACCATAAAAATGATTTTTTATCAGATTTGAATTGAAATAAAGTGATGTTGTTAACAAACAAATAGACATCGGTGCACTTACTATGTACAGAGCGCACCAGTCATCGTGAACGTGTTTAAAAAATATCGACACTGAAAGGATGGTTTGAGATCCAATGCAATGAGTGGTTTCATTGCATCATATAAGGAATTCCCATATATAAACAAACAAACCTTATAAATAAATTATTCTAAAAAAAAAATCTTCTTGTGAAATATCGAAGAACAAAGAAAAAGAACAATGAGGAAATTAGGGCTCCCAATAATGAAGGTAACTATGAAACCATTTTTTTTTTGGTTTGGGATTGCAATGGAAATTGTTTGAATTGTAACATACCCATCTACCAAATCCAAACCACAATACTTCAAAAACTCACTTCAAGAACTGATTTTGTATTTTGATCACCTTTAATTAATAAAGAATAATGAAATAAACACCATAACATCTCATGGAATAATCAAGGTTCATGCTAAACTTAAAAATACGAGTTTCAGAGATAATAAATAATACACATAAAAAATAAATATGAAAGGAAAGGAAACCATGAGAGAGGGGACTTATCTTAAACAAAACCAATCACCAACTAGTTGCAGAACAAGGACATTCCAACCAACCTTAGATGTTGTTGTTCCAAGTATCAATAGTTGATGACCCGCGAGACAGAGCCATGCATCCACAAGGATGGGTTCCAGAGTGGCACTTAGCTTCCCAAGCTAGTCAACACTCAATATCTCATGGATTTTTGAACACACATCAATCTAAAGTACACCAACCCTATTCTCTCCAACCTGCACCACCCAAAGACAATTAACCTCCTTCACTGCCACAAATTCCCTCAGGTTGTCAACTTATTTCCTAGGCTCAAGTGCATCTGGTCAAGAATATCCATGCTATGACTCTCATGATTCACATTTGTGAAAACATTTTAGCACACACCAATGCATCTCAGGCATACAAGCACCAACTAATGGCTACAATACACCAATAATTACTACTACCAATAAACAATGGCTTATTTCCTCAAAAATTTGTCCCCATGTCCCAAACCAAGAACAAGAATGAAAGAGGAATAATAAATGATCAGAAATGAATGAAGAAACCAAAAATGAAGAGTGAACCCCCCAAAATCCCATAAGAGGTGTTTATATAATTACATGAAATCAAGACCGCATTGTCTTCCCCCCAAGAAGCTCATATAACTACTTTTCTCAATTAAAACCAAGATGGTTTTATTAAAATAATAATAAAATACGTTGCCCCTATATCCACCTTCTCTTGTGGAATCATAGCCCCCTTTAACTTTGTCCCTGTCCTCCTCACCGCCAACAATGTATTTAATTATTTGCAATGTTCAAAGTATTACATTTCCTAGGCACTCTCACATATTTTAGTTGTTTAGGAACTCTTTCCTTTTAGCAAATAAACAAAATATATTACTAATATGATGACTCAAACTGAGGTATTACATGAATCAAATAGGAGAATGATCAAGATTATTAATAGAATGAAATCTTATACTTGAAATTTCTCCTTTGTATATTTCTATGTAATCTACAATACTCCCCCTCGAATTTGTCTCTTAAAAGAAATCCACCCACTTGGAAATATTTATTGATAAATCTTTGTTGCACAAATATCCTTTCTAAAATTTGGAAAACAAATAAAATAATTAATAGGTTTTTCCTTTATAAAAACAAAACTCAAATTCCCACTCATTTTTTCATTGTGTATTTTAGCGCATTGATAATAAATGTGCGTGCTTCAAAAGTAACATTTTCATTATGCTATGTCATGAGTAAGGATAATAAATTTCAAAGTCTTGATAGTAAGCTTGCATTGTTTTTCTAACTTGCTTCAATGAGTGCACTATATAGTTTGAAACACATTGGTGTGAAGTGTAATTAATAATGTACCGAGGAAATGTGTAAGTAATAATGCAACATAAGACAATTAAATTTGAACAAATAAAATGTAAACATTTGTATTTAAATTTTGTGGAGGTTTTTCTTTGTTTCTAGGAAATAACAAAGGTTGGTCTTTGGTGCTTATCTCAATTAAACGCATCAATGTGTCTTTGTATGGTAAATCACACTATTGGGAGAGAGAGAGAGAGAG
>JZKD02S0259396.1:239551-255770 GCA_000966675.3 Picea glauca
ATTCACATTTTCTATGTTCTAGGAGGACATTTATCAAGGATCAAGTAACTATTTCAAATTTTGTAAAGACAGATTGAGATTTTGTGTATAGCTATGTGGAAAAAACAATGATATTGTAGAAAAAAACAATTATTTTTTTTGTGTGTTTTAAAGTTATAAAAGTTATAGGAAGTTATTTTTAAATTTGTATTGTTCTATGCTACCCAAGATGATGGCTTTGGTTTAAATGAAATAAAAAAAGAATCATTATATCAAATTTCCAATTCTTCAGATTCCAACGTCGCCTCATTCTTTGTCTTTGGAACTCCTTCAAGTTCTCTCACGTCGATTGCAAAATGTCTATATTTGATTGATAATTCATTTATATCATTGTATTTAGTTTATGTATCCAGGTGTATTTTAATAATTATTAATTAAATTTTGTAAGATCAAGATTTAGGATAGGGTCTTGATGCTCAAGATATTCCCGTGGTCCCAAAATTCCGCAAGCTCTTATCAAGAGAAAGATACCACAAGAACATGTTTGATGAAAACAAACAAATTATTTACCCTACCAATCCTAACATGCCATATTCCATGAACCATCCTAGGTCAATGGTGTTAAACCATGAATTTGATCTCTTTTATGTAGACAACCACGTTGGGCATAAGAAAAAAATGATCGAGTAATTGTATTTTTGGATTTTCAATAGAACTATTGTAAATGTATTTATTAATTCGACATTTGTTTTATAAAGGGGTTGTTTTAATGTCTATTATTGAGAAAAAATATTACATGCTTCAAATAAGTGTTTGGGATAATGTTTTAACATGTTAAAAGTATTTTGCTACTAATATTATCGATGTAATGTCTAATATTTTTACAATTAGGATTCTGATGAAGAAAAACCTATCCACCATCTATCGTTGCACCCCACTATGATGTCAACTCACAAGATTTCTACTAAAAAAAAATCTCAGATAGGTATCATACTGAGAATGCCTTAAACAACCATCTATTCAATTTCCACTATGTCCCGAGTCACCAATTCAAAACCACGACAGTAACACTAGTTCTTCACATGTTGTTGTAATGTCACCTATTTTCCGATTAATCTTTTTTTAAGAATTATAAATGTCTCCAAACAATTATTTCTTAACATCTCTTTCACTTGTAGATGTCTAAGAGTTTAATTATTTCTATTTTACTTATTAATATTTAACTAATGGTCATGGTGATACCATGGTAGGATACGAGTCGATAACATCTCAACTCACTTAATGCTTCTGGTTTCTTTTCAAATTCCATCATCAGGTAATGAATTTCTATATAATGAATGGTGAGGAAGAGGGAAGGGACCTTTTTGAAATGTACCTGTAATGGTAGGAAAACTAGAATGACACTACATTTGTCTATGTCCTTGGATTGAAGCCGCATTAGTGGATTGTTGCACCCCTACAAACATCCACCTATTTCTCCATTAAAAAAAAGGTGATGTCTATATATACTAATATTAACATATTGATATCACCACTCTACAAAACTCACCTGGGACAATAGAGGATGCATTGTTTGTGCGAGGGCAACCCCTCTTGTTGAGTTGTGAAAAATGAAATGGTTCATATTTAAATGCAGAATCAATTTCCAATTTTCCACTTCTGTTTCATTTTTTCTTTTTAGAGATAAGGAATCTCTTCTTCCTCTTCAAATATGTCTCCAAAGAACCCAACCCAAGAATGAAATCATAATCCATAATTTCAAGATTGTTGGCATCATCCAACATTCTTTTTACCAAACCAATCAATTGTTGGGTCTTGATTAAAGTGGCGGGAGGACTATTTCGAAGCAACTCTAAGTAGCCAAAAAAATCCTCTCTAGCTAACTAAAGTCCCTCGACATCTTGATCAACATTGTTTGTAGCCATAATAGTTTTTCTAACATCTAGATCAAGGCTTGGTGCCTCTATACTTATATCAGGAGGTGCATTGAATGAATTGAGTGTTGCATCCTAGTCCAATAAAGGGGTTGAATCCACTAAATAAAAATACAAACAATCCACCTTTATGGTGTTCTTACAAATGTTGTCGTGAATATACCATGGGATGTCACAATAACTAAAATTGGTATGATACCAGGTCACAAGATATTTCTTATCAGGCTTAATTTGAATTCTAACCCAGTAAGCATGAGTATACTCTCATGAGGTTTGCAATCACTATCTGAAATTATTCTAGCCTTTTCTATTGATGATTCAAGCTACTTCTCTTTGTTGTAGTTGTTCAAGTACCATTCCTTTTTCAAAATTTCCTTGAACCAGTAACAAGGTTCAACATTTTTCAAGAGGATATAGAACAACCAATCCATCCTATGAGCACATTTCTTTCTTTGATCAGATAGAAAGTTTGCCTTCAAGTAACTATGGTATGACTCAACAACATTGTTTGTCTCCTGATTTGCATGGGGAAAATATCGACATCCTTTGAACCACATCCCTAAATATAAAAAAAATAAATTAGTGGAGATATCTCATGTTTATGAAACACACAAATAGAAATACAAGAATGAGTATGTGAACTTACTAATATTATCATAGATAATCCAATTCTTTTGAAAAATAGTCCAAAAAATTCTCTTCATTTGCAAATTTGATGAAAAAACGATTTATTGCATTGCCCACTTCATGTTTGGAACAATTCTTCATGATACAACCTATCTCATTGAACATCTCTTTCACATTTTCTGGAATACTAGCCAAATGGTTCACATTTTTTAGACATGCCCTTCATACATGCCAAACACACAAGATTGATTTGGTCCTTGTGATCCTCCTGCCACATTCAATTCATTTTAGGTGAGATGATTTCTAAATAAATATAAGTTTCAATGTAAAATAACAAAATTTAAGTTACCTCAAAATGTCGATTTCAGCCAATGCATCAACAACCATGAAAGCATTCACTTTCCAATCGGGACATATTTGGTAACACATATGCATGAGATGCTCCAACCATAATGAAATATCTTCTAATGTGTTTTGTCATGCCACCACCCATGCTAATTGCACCCCACTTTGTTTTTCATTGAAAGCCATGAGTGTGTACAACTGATACTGCCATATTAAAAAAACATATGTATTCCAATTTAGGTCACCAATAATATTGAACTAGACAACTCAAATGATTATACTAAATCAATCATTGACAACATACTCGCCCCATATTTATTCGTATTGAATGTTGAATCCATGGCGATTATTCTATTATGTGATATCCTGACCATGGTATCCAACATCCATTCTGTTTGGATTCCATCTATGAAAGGGACATCTCCACCATTGGGATTTTGGTAAAAGAAAAAAACATCCTTGTTTTTTTCATACCAAAGGTTCACACCCCTTTCATCCTTTTTGTTCAACTAGTAGTTCCTCTTCATCAAATGATTGTAGATATTCACAACATATTTTCTGCACAATAAAAAATCCCTATCTCGATCTACTGCATCCATGTCAACATATTTCTTTATGTGCATTTTACACACTGTGTCAATAGGTAATTACCCCCCCTGCCAAAAAAAAAAATCGACTTAGGAAACTATGTCCCTTGAAAGCTTAGGCTTATGATTGGACCCATACTCACCTGAATTTTTTTGTTTTCCATAACAAGGCCATCCATTCTCATCTTCATGCTCATACATGTTACATGTCAAAATTTCTATATCAGGGATTTGAACCATAACTTTGACAATAAAATGGCACTGACAACCGATGTTTTCACAAATGATTGTGTTGTATCTTTTCCTCTATTGTCCTGCAGGTCATATGAGAAAGCATAACTGAATAAGAAATTGTGAACTATTAATACATATGAGAAATGATAAAGTGTTATTGTTACCAACAACTAATCAATAAACTTTTAAAATACTTACAACTCATATATCAAGGCAACACTAGCCCTTGATCTTGGGGGTTTGTTTTTCTGACGAATGAAAGTGTATGGATATATTGGCTTATTTTATTCTCCTCTAATAAAGTTAGGAACTCTACATAAAGGAATTCTTGCAACTAGATCAATGCTCAATTTGTTTCCATATACTTCAGATCAGACCAATTTTTCATTAGAAAATATGATCTTGTCCTTTGGGTCTTCCACCTCGAGGTCCATGATAGTCTTCCATTTCTTTACCATTTTGTATCAATGTCTACAAACAATGTTCAAACATATTAGGGAAAATGTATATCTATTCAGAAGATTTGCATTTTAATCCTTCTCTTACAGTTAGAAATGACAATATTCTAAAGAACTCAAAGTATTACCATAAACACACACTTTGCTATATCAAATTATATTTTTCACTTTCAATTTCAAAATCATAGGAAAACATTACATTCTATAGAAATGGTTTGTAGAATGAAATATTGTAGGCTGAGAAAAGTAAAAGGCCAACTAGATCTATATATTTGCAAAACGAAATAGTATAGACCCATTCCCCTTAAGATTTGACCCATAGTTTCTGTAAGTCAACATGGGCAACAAATGTCTATTTAGGCACATTATAGATTTGCGCAACAAATGATTGTTTAGGAAAATGTCCAATTCATATGATTTTTCATCCAAATGGGTTTCTTGGCACAGGAAATGAGTACCCTACTCAATTAGTATAGGATGAAGTCAATGCTTGACTAGAGATCTTTGTCCTTGATAATCAATAAGACAAACAAGGGCTTATTCAAATGCTCCAGGTATTTCAATATGGCTCAAAGTGAGGCACCCAAATGGGTTAGGAATACTATAAGAAATGCAGATTTTCTTATCCTTGAAGTGATCAATATTAAGCTTGGAGAGATCAGAATAGGTATTTATTTCAGTGTGGGGGCTAGCACTTTTTCTTCCAGGATGCAAGAACATATTGTGACTATTGTTTCTGCAGCTATCAATTTTAGAGCACCCTTCAATGAGATGATTGTGCTTAGAGGACTTTTTGCTTTGTATATTACTATCAATTAGAGACTTCCCTTCTTTGACAATATATTGGATCTCATTCGTACAAGTGTACTTATTGATGCATGGATTGATTTGCAGTTATTGGACTTCATCATTTTTTATTGGGATAGAGTGTTGAGACCTCGGGGATTCCTCTGGATTGACAAGTTTTTCTGTACAAGGAGAAATTTAGATGACTATATGTACATGCTTTTGTAGTTGAGATACAAGAAACACAAATGGGCTGTAAGTCCCAAGAGTAACACAAAGGTATACTTTTCTGCATTGTTGGAAAATCCTCCAAGACCCTTTTGAGTACAATCATCCTCTCTCTCTTCTTTAGAGGATGATGGATCATCTCATCATATCATTTTTATTTCATTCTTCAAGTTATTTTTCTTTAATGGATAAATTTTCTCATAGGCTTCTTTCATCCAATGGAGATTCCTTCCTTTACTGAATGGATTATCATAGGATCTGTCCATTAGAGAAAACCTTGGCTAAAATAAATGGAATTTGTTCAATAAGGATCGTTATAACTGCAACTGAGATATGTCCATATAGAATTTTTTTTACATGGATGAATGTTATTGATTATAGGATGGTATAATACTTTTAATGGAGAATCCACCCCACTATGCATTGGTGAATTGATATTCTTCAAATTCGATCTAGCATTTCAACTCTCATCTAGGATAAGGTTGTTCAAAAAATATATTAACTCACTTGAAATTGGTTCCAAAGAACATATGATGGCTCTCCTTATCTATGTAGGGAAGGCCTCAGGGTAATCCACATGTTCATGATTTGGCCTACTAATGTATGATCATATGAAAGTGGTTTTTATGTACATTAATGAAATATAAGATAACTTTTTCAGAAAAAAAGAAATAGATAAGACAAGGTTATCATTGCCAATAAAATAGGATTCATACTCCATCTCTCATCCTATGTATATTAGATGATTTTGTTTGCAATTGTTATTAACACTAATAAACTACATTTAACCCTTGTCTGTTATTGAATGGATGCTTTGTGAAGGAAAGCATGTCAGCCAAGAATGATAGCATTCATTTATGTTGCTACAAGCAAGTTCTTGATTCTTATTTTTTTAGGAAATCATGTTGTTTATGTTGAATAAATTTATCACATTAGTATGGATTCAATGGTTAGGCACATGGAATTTTGGAAGTGTAGTCAGAATACATGGGTGGACTTATGTCACATTTTCCTCAAATGTGTTTATATTTGTGTTGCATAAAGGTTTCATATCTTCATTTTTCTTTTTGTAGTATTCTATTAGGCAATTTCTTCTTTTAGTTATTTTTAAGTGTTTGTTTTTTATTCCCACACACATTGTCACTAAGCATGGATGGATTTTAGTTTTCTACCATGCTGCCAAGTGAGCACTAATCTCTTGTCTCATTCCATATAGTCAAATTTCAAAACCTTCACTTAATTAATAATAATAATAATAATCTATTTTTAAGGTCATGGCCAAGCCAGCACACCAAATTGGTGTATGAGACGCCCTTGTTTGTGGGATGATGCAGGGACGCGCCACCTAGGCATGCCCGTTCACAGGATCTTCTTCACCTCGGCCCGAAGAACTCCAAATTTCTTCTACTTCCCTATCGGGAAGTATCTACCCACAGATTCTTTCTCACGACTTCCCTCCTTCTGCTTATCGGAGGATCGAAACTCACGACTTCGCGAGTCCAAAGGTCAGGGGTCGGGTGTGAATATTACGAGTCCCCGAGCGCCGATATGAGTCACTGTTGACCTCACCCTTCTCCTATCGTGACTTCGTGACTCGCTATATCAAGCACTTAGTTTTCCAACTCCCAATAATCGATGCACCGAGATGCCGATGCGCTCGTGAGTTGACTTTTCAATGGTCCTTTATCTCACCGAGATTTCGATCTTCGCAGAATCGCAAATCCTAATGCCAATACTTGGGACTTCTCGTGGCGAGATCCTGATGGCTTCGTGCCACCTGTACTCCACTTACCAGCTTCGCTATGGCCCACACGGTCCTCCAACGGTCGGGATATCTCTTATTGCAATATCGTGATCTCCGTGGCTAAATCCTCGAGTCTTTTCTCGCGAGACCCCGATACACAATCCCACATGCAGATCCGACGGTTCTCTCCTGATCCAGATCCAATGACTATTCTCCTTCTTTCCCCTCGCATCGTCGTGACTTGGGGTACCCAATACTTGGGCGCTCACCCTACGAACTCTCGAGTTCGCGAGATCTCTCGATCTCTGCCACCTGTCCTTCTCAGATGGACGGCTCCTAGTCCTCTCGCCACTTCGTCGCTTCGTGACTTCGAGCCTTCGCGACCCTTGACACCAAATTATTATCTCTTCCACTTATGAGCTCCCGAGATGCGAGGTGCCACCTATTCTCGGAGTAGTCGAGATATCGCTTATCGTAATATCGTGACTTTTGCTACCAACCCTTGGACACTTTTCTCACGAGGTCTCGATAGGCAATCTCGTGAATAATCCAACGACCCTAACCGAATTGGATCAACGGTACTATCCCTCCTGATCTTAGAACCTATCCACACCTGCGTTGTAACTACCTTGCGCCTCTGGAAGATCTAACGGCTCTCGGAACTTCGTGAAATCTCCTCCAAAGATTTCATCCGTCCGTTCCCCCCTTGAGGATTTTGCGACATGAATAGGTGCCTCTCCACGAGATTCCTTCACCGCTTCGCCAACCTACGACGTTTCTTGCAACTTCAAGTCACACTTATCTACGCTGATCTTCAACGACTTAGAGGCCTACCCTTCCTGAGATTTTCTAAATTACTTCAACCTCAACAAGGTTCTTTGCACGCACTCATTGCGGTAGACCTGCAAACACTTCAACTGTTTGAGCTTCCTTTGACTCTGTGCATGCCCGTAGCAGCATTCCTCCAAAGCTTCTGCTTAGATTCATGACTGAGGCTTCCTTCCTTAGCATGCACACTCTTTGCACAGCTCCAACAATTCATGTTCACTTCTGAGTGAACCAGAACAAGAGTTAAACTATATGAGCTTCCATCAACGCACTCCTTGCGGATGTTTTCGAATGCACTCCTTGCAGGAATCCTTGCTCAATAGAGAAACAATTGAAACTCATTCACTCTTCCTTTCAGACTTCTGTTTAAACCATGAAATCCTATGCACCACATCTCAAAACAATACATAACAGAGAACAAACATTCATGAGCATATTGTCAATACATACACAGAGAGAACACAAAACCCATGAATCTGAATCAATTCCTTCTATTAATTCAAGATCTATACATGGATGTCTTTTGCAACTCTATGCTATTCTCCTATGCTCTCCCTACTCTAAATTATGCTGGATTTTTTTTACAATGTGAAATGAGGGTGTCTATATCCGTTTTCCCTCCTGCGCTCTAAAACTGTCTAATCTAAGAATTCAATTCTATCTACCTGCATCTACTACTATAAATGCCTCTGTCTATCTCAGACGAGAGCGTATGGCTCAAGGTCTGATTACATTTTACCAAGGCGCCTAAATTAAATGATCTCATTTATGTTTAGCGCATCAACTTCAAGGGAAAATTTAAAAATTGGCGCTGGCGTGTGCTCAACTATCCTTTGTCTTCTGTGCTAGATCGCTTGTCTCGGGAGATGCTCCTGCATCATACTCCCTCACTTGAAAATTTGCATGGGCTCCTATCCATGAGCTCCTACACAATATGTCCATGCTTCCATATCTCTGCTTTAGTCTCCCAGCTGGCATCTTCAACTGGATGGCCCTTCCACTTGACCAAATATTCGAAATATTCTTTCCTTCTAGTTTTCTTACCCATTCATTTATCCAGTATCTGCTCCATCTGTGGTTTCTCTGCAACTGGCATCTGCTTCTGCCACTGAATCTCTAGTTGTTCATCAATTTCTTCTCTTGCTTCATCAGCTTTATATGGATATAAATCTGAAACATTAAATATCGTAGATATTCCGATTCCATCCGGTAACTCGATTTCATAAGCATTCTGTCCCATTTTCTTCAAGACCTTGCATGGCCCAATTTTCTTCATTTTTAATTTATTATATGTTCCCCTCGGGAACCTTTCTTTCCTCAAATGCACCAGAACTAGATCACCAACTTCAAACTGAAGTTGTCTTCTATGCTAATCAACTCTGTGCTTGTACTCCTGTCTGGATTTCAACATTCGTTCCTTCACCCTGGTGTGAAGTTCTTTCATCGCTTCAGCAAATTCTTCTGCACTAGTGCTGCTAGTCGCAGTCTGTTCTGAATCCCTCAATTCAGAAACTCCTCTCATCTGCATTCCATATACAATCTGAAATGGACTTTTCCCTGTGCTCCTATTCACTGAATCATTGTATGCGAACTCTGCTTGTGGTAATATGCTATCCCAACTGCTATGGTGCTCTGTCACTAAGCTCCTCAACAAGTCTCCCAGACTTATGTTGACCACTTCTGTCTTCCCATCCATCTGAGGATGATAAGAAGAACTAAAAATCAAATTAGTTCCTAGCTTCTTCCATAATGTCCTCCAGAAATGCCCTATGAATTTTGTGTCTCTGTCCGAAACTATGCTTTTCGGCAATCCATGAAGTCGAACAATCTCCTTGAAAAACAAATTTGCGATTTGAAGAGTGGATATCATCAGATTCGTATGAGAGAAGGTGACGAATGGAAAACAACATTCAAGAAAAACAAAGGTTTGTATGAATGGCTTGTCATGCCGTTTGGCTTGACGAATGCACCAAATTTCATCCCACGACTTGTCTGGTATGGGCAATGGCTGATAAAATCCTGCATTCTTCTTTCTTCCCTTTGAATGCTGGAAAATCCTGCACCTATCCACAAACCTCTTGACCTCTGCTCGCATCCCAGGCCAAAAGTATGACTCACTCATCTTTTCAAATGTTTTGTCATGACCAAAGTGTCCTGCCAATCCTCCATTGTGCTTCTCCTTCAACAAGTTCTCCCTCATGGAGCAATTTGGAATACACAGTTGATTGCCTTTAAATAACAATATGTCCTAGATCATGTACTCTATCCACTGGCTTCTGTCTCTGAGAACTGGATTCTCAACTGCTTCATAAGCTTCCTTAAAGTTTGAATCATCTGCATACATGTCCTTAAGATCATCAAAGCCCAACGTCCGGACTTTGAACTCCTGCAACAGCAAACACTTCCTTCTCAAAGCATCAACAACTTTGTTAGCAGTACCAGAAATATGTTTTATCACAAAAGTGAAATTTTGCATGTATTCAACCCATTTAACATGCCTCTGATTCAACTTTTCCTGTTGAGTCACAAACTGTAATGCATGGTTATCACTATATAAAATAAATTCCTTTGGAATCAAGTAGTGCCTCCATTTTTTCAATGCTTGGATGATGGCATAGAATTCTTTATCATACGTGGAGTACTTTTCTTTTGCCTCATTCAGCTTCTCGCTGAAATATGCAATCGTTCTGTCCTCCTGACTCAAGACCGCTCCTATGGCAAACCCACTTGCATCACATTTCACCTGAAATGTCTTTTGAAAATCCGGCAACACCAAAACCGATTGCTCTGTAATCTTTCATTTCAAAAAATTGAAACTCCTCTCAGCCTCTGCTGTCCAGTGAAAAGATTTATGTCTTTTCTTCACTGTATCCATCATTGTTGCGCTAATTCCACTGAAATTCCTAATGAATTTTTGGTAGAAACTAGCCAAACTGTGAAAACTTCTCACCTCAAATATGTTCCTCGGTGATGGCCAATTCTTGATTACCTCCACCTTATCTGAATCCATCCTCAATCCATTTGTAGATATAACAAAACCCACATAAATGAGTTTTTTCTTCATGAATGAGGACTTCTTCATGTTTATCAATAGCTTGTCTTGCTGTAATCTCTTCATCACAATGGTTAAATGCTTCAGATGTTCAGCCTTCGTCTTGCTAAAAACCAATATGTCATCCAAATGCACGATGACAAATTTCTTGATGAACTCCTTCAGGACTTCATTCATCAACCTCATAAAGGTACTTGGTGCATTCGTCAAGCCAAATGGCATGACAAGCCATTCATACAAACCTTCGTTTGTCTTGAATGTTGTTTTCCATTCGTCACCTTCTCTCATACGAATCTAATGATATCCACTCTTCAAATCTATATTTGAAAAAAAAATTGCTCCACTTAAGCAGTCCATCAGATCATCCATCCTCGGCAATGGGAATCTATACCTGATATTTATTTTGTTGATGGCTCTTGAATCAGTGCACATCCTCCAGCCTCCGCCTTTCTTTGGACTGAGTACTGTCAGAACAGTACACGGACTCAAACTTTCCCTGACCAAACCTTTGTCCCACAACTCCTGGACTTTCCTTTTAACTTCCTCATTCTCCTGCGGTGTCAACCTGTACGCGGCTTTGTTTGGAAAACTAGCTCTTGGTATGAGGTCTATATGATGACTCACGCTCCTCATCGGTGGTAACGAATGAGGTAATTCGTCCACTACAATATCAGGGAATTCTTCCAGCAGTTCCTGAACTTCTCCTGGAAAATCGTCCACTCTTGTACTACTCAGAACAATTCTTGGTTTTCTGACCACAAAGAATTGTGGATCTCCCTTTTTCTTAACTTCTGTAAGAAGTTCCTTCCCACTCATGAGAAGTACTGTGTTGTTTACCTCCGGCTTCACTTCCTTATCCTCAATTGGATACAACATATGGGTCCTCCCATTCTTTTTCAGGGTATAGGTGTTCATCCTCCCATCATGAATCACATTTATATCATACTGCCATGGTCTACCCAACAATAAATGACAAACATCCATAGGAATAACATCACATAAAATCTTGTCAGTATATCCTCCTATTTTAACGTCAACTAAGCATTGTTTAGTGACATTTACCTGATGTCCCTTCTGTATCCATGAAACTTTGTATGGACTCGGATGATCAACTATCTCCAGCCCCAACTTTTCTACCATCTCGGTTGAAATGAGATTATCGGTGCTTCCACTGTCCACGATGACCTTGCACACTCTATCCCTGGTCTTGCAAGAAGTTCTAAAAAGACTGTTCCTCTGCGTTGAGTTCTCCATATCCTTCTCTGGCATCAAAAGGACCTTCCGCATCACCATAAATCTTCTGCCTTCAACATACTCTGCCTCAACATCTCACCTCTGTTCCTCGGCGATGTGAGTCTCTCTAGTCTCTTTCTTTTTCTATGGACACTCGAATGACTTGTGCCCATTTTTTCCACATGTGAAGCATGTGATTACTCCACCTCTTCCTCTTCCTCTACCTTTGGTATGAGGAAACCTATTATTATTAGCATATCCTCCTCTCTACTCAGTATGATGTCCTATTTGCTCAGCATCTCTCCCTCACTGCGAACTTCCACCTCTCTCTGTCTGAGTCTGGGGTTTCTTCCAGTCATCCTTGTGCTTCTGGTATTTATCTTGGGAAACCGATTTTCCTTTGGACTGACTCCTGCTTCTGCCTCACTGACCTTGCTTACGGCTCAACTTCTCTTCATCTTTAAAAGCCATTTGATAGGCATGCTCCACCGTTCAGATGGTTTCCATATTTATTTCATCCTGAATTTCATACCTCAGGCCATTCATATACCTGGCCACCTTTTCGTCATTGCTTTCACGATGACCTGCCCTGATATTCAACCTGTAAAATTCCTCAGTATACTCCTTCACTGTCATCAACTTCTGTCTCAGGTTCTACATCCTCCTGAACAGAGAAATTTGATAATCCCTGGGAATGAATTTTGCCTTCATCTTTGCAATCATCCTGTCCCAGCTCTTAATTTTCTGCTTGCCTTGGCAACGCCTATCAGCTTGCAGTTCATCCCACCACAAGGATGGATGTCCTTTTAATCTCATGACGGCATGTCTGACCTTCTTATCCTCTTCGATATATTCATAATCAAAGTAAGTGTCTAGAGCTCTAATCCAATATAGCATCTCTTCCGCATCCAGATTTCCATCATAAACTGGAATGTCCATCTTTACCTTTGTACTCATTCTTGCAACAACTTTAAGTAAACGTTCACTCGCTGCATCTTCCACTGGGATTTCTTCTCCTCCGTGTCCAACATCCTCTTCATCTTCGGATTCACTGATATCTCCTACATCAGCTTTGCGCCTTTGTGATGTCTCCATGTCCTCCATTCTGGCACGAATATTTCACATTTCTCTCTCCATGTCTGGATTTTGCACTTGCCTACCTCTTTCTCTGGACATTTCCCTTTCTTCCTCTGGATTGGGTGATTGTCTACCCCTTCTCCTTAGCGGCATGGTGAATTCTCCTTGTCCTCTGCTACAAAAAGAAAAGAAGCTTTTTTAAGCTCTGATACCACTTGACGCAGGGACGCGCTACCCAGGCACGCCCGTTCATAGGATCTTCTTCACCTCGGCCTGAAGAACTCCAAAGTTCTTCTACTTCCCTATCGAGAAGTATCTACCCATAGATTCTTTCTCGCGACTTCCCTCCTTCTTCTTATTGGAGGATCGGAACTCAGGTGTGAATCTTACGAGTCCCTGAGCACCGACATGAGTCACTGCTGACCTCACCCTTCTCCTATCGTGACTTATCCTATCGCGACTTCGTGACTCGCTATATCAAGAAATTAGTTTTCCAACTCCCAATAACCGATGTGCCAAGATGCCGATGCGCTCGTGAGTTGAATTTTCAACGGTCCTTTATCTCGCCAAGATTTCGGACTTCGCGGGATCGCGAATCCTAATGCCAATACTCAGGACTTCTCGCGGTGAGATCCTGATGGCTTCATGCCACCTGTACTCCACTCATCGACTTCGCTATGGCCCACACAGTCCTCCAACGATCAGGATATCTCTTATCACAATATCTCGATCTCTGTGTCCAAATCCTCGAGTCTTTTCTCGTGAGACCCAGATACACGATCCCATGTGTAGATCCGACGGTTCTCCCCTGATCTAGATCCAATGACTATTCTCCTTCTCTCCCCTCGCGTCTTCGTGACTTGGGGTACCCAATACTTGGGCGCTCACCCTGCGAACTCCCGAGTTCGCGAGATCTCTTGATCTCTGCCACCTGTCCTTCTCATATGGATAGCTCCTAGTCCTCTCACCACTTCGCCACTTCGTGACTTCGCGCCTTCACGACCCTTGACACTAAATTCTCAGCTCTTCCACTTACGATCTCCTGAGACGCGAGGTGCCACCTGTTCGCTTGCCAACTCCTGTGGACCTACACTATTCTTGGAGTAGTTGAGATATCGCATATGGTAATATCGCGACTTTCGCTACCAACCCTTGGACACTTTTCTCACGAGGTCCCGATAGGCGATCTTGTGAATAATCCAACGGCCCTGGCCAACTTGGATCAACGGTATTGTCCCTCCTAAGCTTAGAACCTATCCACACCTGCGTTGTAACTACCTTGCGCCTCTAGAAGATCTAATGACTCTCGAAACTTTGTGAAATCTCCTCCAAATATTTCATCTGCCCGTTCCCCCCTTAAGGATTCTGTGAAATGAATAGGTGCCTCTCCATGAGATTCCTTCACTGCTTCGCCAACCTGCGACATTTCTTGCAACTTCAAGTCGCACTTATCTACGCTGATCTTCAGTGACTCAGAGGCCTACCCTTCCTGAGCCTTTCTAAATTACTTCAACCTCAACGAGGTTCTTTGCACGCACTCCTTGCGGCAGACCTGCGAACACTTCAATTGTTTGAGCTTCCTTTGACTCTGCACATGCCTGTATTAGCAGTCCTCCAAAGCTTCTGCTCAGATTCATGACTGAGGCTTCCTTCCTTAGCCTGCACACTCCTTGCATAGCTCCAGCAATTCACGTTCACTTATGAGCAAACGAGAACAAGAGTTAAACTATCTAAGCTTCCATCAACGCACTCCTTGCGGATGTTTTCCACTGCACTCCTTGTAGGAATCCTTCCTCAGTGGAGAAACAATTGAAACTCATTCACTCTTCCTTTCAAACTTCTGTTTAAACCATGAAATCATATGCACCGCATCTCAAAACAATACATAATAGAGAACAAACGTTCATGAGCATATTATCAATACATACACAGAGAGAACACAAAACCCATGAATCCGAATCAATTCCTTCTATTAATTCAAGATCTATACATGGATGTCTTCTGCAACTCTTTGCTATTCTCCTATGCTCTCCCTACTCTGAATTATGCTAGCTTTTTTTTACAATGTGAAATGAGGGTGTCTATATCCATTTTCCCTCCTGCGCTCTAAAACTGTCTAATCTAAGAATTCAATTCTATCTACCTGCATCTACTACTATAAATGCCTCTGTCTATCTCAGATGAGAGCGTATGGCTCGAGGTATGATTACATTTTACCAAGGCACCTAAATTAAATGATCTCATTTATGTTTAGCGCATCAACTTCAAGGGAAAATTTAAAAATTGGCATTGGCATGTGCTCAGCTATCCTTTGTCTTCTGTGTTGGCTCGCTTGTCTCGGGAGATGCTCCTGCATCATGGGAAAAGGGACCCCCCTCCACCCAACGATTTGACTGGTAAAGTCTACGAAGGTATACATACCCTACCCCCCTTTGGATTTGAACCTGTGACCTTTTAAGAGGATACACATGTTATTAACCATTAGGCCCACTCAGGCTGTATAAAGGCGTTTATTTATACATATATAGACATGACTTACTCTAATATTTTAGCTTTAACCAAAATACCTTGACTTTGTGACCAAATAATTATCAACAAGAGCTCAATCCTCAGTGCTTACTCCTCTCTCATGGTTATCCATTTGAATGAGATCCACGACCTGACGCTACTCCCAAAAGAGTGCTAACCTGTAACTTCAACATTGGTCTGAATGGATGGTTAGGACATAATCAATCGTCGAGATGGGCGACTGACCTCCTATCGCTAATACAACAAGCGCACCCAATAATCATTCTTCAAAAAATGATGAGTCTTGGACTTGACACGTGACGAGGATGATTAATGACTCTGATCAATTCACATTTATCCCTTGTCGTTATCCATTGTTCTTTTTTCAAATGGGATGGAATTTGCACCATCGATTCTCCTCGTGAAGCTCCAATCCAATGATTCGTGATGAAGCTCGATCCTTTGGGGTTAATTTTCTTCGATCCAAAGGTTCTCAATTGATCTATAAACAATCAATGGTTGGATTTAACATTCATTCAACCTTCATTTTTTTATTTAATGGGGTTTCAATCTTCTCATCGATGAATCCTGTGAACTCT